>CAJRST010013335.1:5767859-5808843 GCA_907169785.1 Menidia menidia | reverse complement strand
ACTGTCATCAAGTTGTTGTATTTCTACTGCCGTAGAGGCTGAGAAGCTGCAGGATGAAGGAAATGGAAATATAAAGCAGGTGAGGTTTTGGAAGGGGAAGGAGCAGGGAAGGGATCCGACCACCCCAAATCAGACGAGTTAACCCCTGACCCCTGTCCTTACCGGATTTAGTCCTTCCATATATTTGAACGTGTCCAGAAATAGAGCACTTCAGGACTTATTTAGAACCCAGAATGTTGTGTACACTGTAGTTTCCATTTGCAAAAAAACATGTACCTTAAGATAAAGAAAACAGGTTTGAGCTTCAGCAACATTTCATAAGGACAGATCATTTTATTTGATGGTTAACGGTCATCCTGGGGAGTACATTGGACCCAATAATTGTGAATGCGGTGTACACACACACACACACACACACACACACGACAGTGTGATCTCAGACCTTTTCACAAGTCCAGCTTTATTGTGACAGTTCAGACAAACATCAAACTGCCTCCTTTAACAAGACAACTTTCTTCACCCACGTTAAATGAGTGTGTGGCCTCCCCTCCTCCCTCGCTGTGTGTAAACTCTGAGCAGCTCCGTCCTCTCCGGACGGCAGCGGCTGAATCTCAGTAGCCGTCCCTCCTTCTCTCGCCTGCTTCAAGTCACAGGGAGTCAGGAAAAAAAAAAAAAAAAAACACCATAGAAACTTAGCCTTCGATACCGTCCAAAACACTGAAGGTCTTTAAGAGTTAAACGCCTCTTTTTTTATCGTTTTTTTTGTTTTAAATCAACAGTCTTATTTACAAATGGCCGTCTACCCCACCTGGCTGCGCACGTTGCTGATCGGTCATTAACCAAGACGTTATAAACAATTAATCGAAGAAGCTTCACATCGAGAGCGAGAGGGTAAAACCAAAATGCGGAAAGGGGTTTAAAAAAACAAAAACCAATTATGTTAGGTCACTTCTCAGGTCGGCCCCGGCCGGGCCAAAGGGGGAACAGGAGAGCCGGGGCCTGGGCAGGGGCTCCGGTCAGGCCCGAGCCGGACCCGACCCGTCTGTTTACAGGAGCTCACAGAGAAGGCGAGTTGTCCTCGATCGCTAAAGCGCTAAATTACAGCAGCGGTCCAAACGACGGCGTGGGGGGGAGCGCTCGCCTCCTCCCACATCCGCTACGATACTGGAAAACAAAGGCTTCGTTACGCAGGTAGCCTACATCCGGAAATAGAACACCTCTGCATCAAAATATCTCCGTATTAAAAACAAAACAAAACAAAAAGCGGTTGGGTACTGTGGGATGACGACGGGTGGGAAATCACTAACCCCTGAACGGTGGGCCAGGGCCCGCCGTTTGCCTAAATCTTAAATACACCGATGAGCCTTTTACCTGAGAACGGGCTTATCGTATCCAAAGGGAAAAACCTGTCGTGTTTAAATCTAGTGGTGCCTCATCTTTTCACATCTATACGCACACACACACACACACGCACGCACACACACACAAGTACTCGTGTCACACAGGAAAGGTTATAGCGAAAAAAAGGCTAGCAGAAGTACCGTTTTAAATAGCTGATATAAACACTCAAAAAGCAAGTCTTTCTCTAAAAGAAGAATCATCTTTGGAGAGACACGGAGAGAAATGTGAATGATAAAGAACATCGGAGCTCCCTTCCGTGTCTCCACCCCCCCACCCCCCCCGTCCAACGTGGCGCGTGCCTCCCGAGACCTCTCGGTTTCAGGGTGGAGCGTTCCCAGGAAACGGAGAGCGTCCAGGTGTTGTTGTTTTTTTTTGTTTCATTTTTGTTTTTTTGCATAGCCAGACAGTGGGTATGGCCACTGGAACCACTTGAAGAGTTTTAAAAGAAGTGGGGAGCCTTGGTCCATGTGTACCCCTTCATGCCAGCTGGCCCGGGGGGGGTTGTGGGGATGGGTGGGGGGGGGTTTAGCCGGTCACTCCCACAGAAACGGCTTCCCGCTCACAGGGTGGGCTCTTTCTGGCGCTCGCGTCCGTTTGACGTCTTCTTGACCTTAGAAATGCCTTCCAGCGCCCCGGACTCAGTGACCCTGGAAAACCATGGAAACGCAGAGTGAGAGTTGGATAGGAAAATCCCGTCTGTGGACATTTATTAGCTAGAGCTACAGAAAGATACTTCTGATTAGGTGCATCGAGAGAAAAGTGAGCAGTGAAATCTTAAACACCAAACAAAACTCACACACAGAGAAAAAAAAAACCTCAGCTCTTGTTTGACTTTCGGATTCCACTTTGTATTTTGAGACCGATTTGTTACTGATTAGCTTTGGTCGGGTCTCTGGGTGTAGCCGTGGGGTTAAATGGGACCCCCTCTGGTCCTACGTGTGTGTGTGTGTGCACCCGGACGCGTGCGCTTACACTTCGTCCATCTCCACGTCCTCCTCGTCCTGGGGGAGCTGGAGGTAGGGGTTGTTGGACGCCGGCCGGAACTTGTAGCCCGTCAACACGAAAAATATCAGCGTGGACACCTCCACCAGAAACTGAGGGGAAAGGAAGGAGAGGGCGCGTTTACTGATGGGGCGCCTTTAACTGTGTGTCAGACAAATCCGGCTCGCGTCTGTCCAGTCAAATCTGTCAATCTTATGGGGGTGTTTTTTGTCTCAAAAATTAATCAGTATTAAAGCTCAGCCCGTTAACTAACAACGGCTATCGTTACTATCGGTGATGAGGCAGAAGGGGGCTCTAAAAAAAGCGTTTATATAAGTATGTAATTACAGCAGTGCCCAGTCACTGAGAGCGAGCTGCCGGATGTCTGTGACCTCTGAGGAGCAGGCGCTCTGCAGTAAAGTCAGACTGTTACTGGACACCGTCTTACCTCATAGCACCACTGCCACTGGAACGGCATTGTGATCTTCAGCAGAATGGCTATGATCCTCGTGAAGTAGATGTAACAGACGATCTGGAATGAAACGGTTCCATCATGACGCAAAAAAATAAGGCAAACCGTTGTTTTTTGCTTATACAAATGTGCTTCTCCGGGCCGTTTCTTTCCGGCCTCTGCAGCAATGACTCTGCTGATTCAAAAGCCTATAGACATTTTGCCAATTGCTGTGACTCAGTGCAGTCCACTACGAGAGCTAGCCTTCAAATGAAATACTACACTATAATCTATACATTTGGAGGAGAAAAACAGTTGAAAACAGCTGTGTCGCAACAAAGCCAACATTGACTCTGCACTTCCCACAATAATTCAAAATAGATAAATAAAAAGAAGCAGTGGTGACATTTGATAAGTGCAGACAAATACTGCTGAGCTAAGGGCTCGCTCACCATCACATAATAGTGCCGGAAGAGCTTGAGCTTCTCCAAGTTCATGGCAGCTGAAAGAGAAACAGAGCGGCTTCAGCGTGTAAAGGGCCCACAGCGGCTCAGGTGAGCGCACGCCTGATGGAAATTCTAATCACCTTTCCCATCTGTGCTAGAAGCCTCCTGTAGGTGACGGATTGACCTGCGGAGACAAGTTTTAGAGTTAAGAATTTAACTGTGCATGAGGTACAGTAGAACCTCTACGGACGAATTTAATTCGTCCCGGGAACCAACTTCATATGTTCAAATATTCGTATGTTGGTTCAAATATTACCATAAAAAAGTTCAAATCATCAAAAAAGGGGGGTTTTATTGGCACTGGTAGAGGTGGAGAGTGAGATACAGTACTTACTCTAACTCTCACTACGTTAAATTTAAACTAACTTATCTATTTTTTTATCATTTTTATATTCTATATATCTTTTTTTCTATGACTTCGACGTCAAATTTATTTGGATATTGAGTTGTTGCTGTAAAATTCTTATTTTTAGGCAATCGTAAGTAGAGGTTCTACTGTAAATCAAATCTGAAACTGCATAGAAACCCACAGATGGGATGAGGAGGCTTTGACAGCCTTTAATCTAACACAGTCTTTGGTCTCCTGACAATTACGGCCTTTTTCGGCTTTCTAAAAGTGAATGTGTATTCTAACCCACAAAATGCATTTTAACATGAAGGACGCATCTCGTCTCAACCTGCTGATCTCCACTCCGATTGGACCTGGTCTTAATTCGGTTTTGTGTTTGATTTGAAAAGATGGAAAGTGTAACTGATCGGGCTCGGACGGGCCGCGTGCAAACACTACCAGACGACGGGGAAGAGGATGGCTCCGCAGCAGATGAGGTCCACCAGGAACAGGATCTCCTTCCACAGGTAGTACTCACTGGAGCCCTCCTCCGTGGACTCGATGATGATGTAGGCGACGTTGGCCAGGACCTGTGGGGGGGGGAAAGCGAGTAGTAAGAGGAAAAAAAACAACAACAAAACTCTGCCTTTCGGTGAAAATGGAAGCAGGCGTGCGGAGCGGCACCTGCAGAGGGATGACTATCATGAAGATTTTCTTCTCCTTGTCGGACAGGATGTATTTGACGAAAGCCCAGCCCGTGCCGATCAGCGCCAGCGTGATGAACAGGAGAGCTCCTTTCAGCCTGAGGAGCAAATGAAGATAGACGCCGGTAAAAAAAACAAAAAAAACAACAAGCAAAAAGAGCTCTGAACGGCGTACGGGCGCGCGGGTTATGCTCACAGGTGGGTTATGTAATACATGACGGCCCAGCCTTCGATGGGATGGCCCTCGGTGTTGATGAAGTGGTAGTTGATCTATGGGAGACACAGCAGGGACTCAAACACCGCCAGCACCACACACACACAATCAGAGCCGGGCCTGTGTGTGGAGAACCGCTGAGGCTTACGCTGTGGAACACCAAGGACGTGGACTTTGTGAACGCCAGGGCCGCCATCAGCCAGTGGATCTTAAACACGCTGTACCTGCAAACAGACACACGAGTCTCAGTGCGCTTTGGGTCTGGGTGCTGTCCGCCAGGGGGGGGGCCTTTCCATTTTCCAGGAATTTACGGAAAGAGGAAACCTAACGCCTTCCCCCTGCCTGCCCGGCCTCTCTCTCTCTCACGTTATGTCTGTGGCAGCTGCCACGTTTCTCTTCATCAAATCAGCTGCTGATCAATTTAGAGAAGGGCCCGCATTACCGTAACAGCTGTCATGTGTGGACATGCAGGGACTAATCTGTGCTTTAGGCAAAATGCCAGGGAACTCTTAAAGACCTCTTCCACCTCTTCAAAAAGCATCTCCTTTCCTAACTCTTAGCCATACCTCTGTATACCTCTACTACTCTTTCTGCACTTCCTTCTCTCTCTTTGCTGTCACCACTGATTCTGACTAGGGATTTTCCTCTAGAGAACTTATGATACCGGTAATATTGTGTCTACTTTGTAAGTCGCTTTGGATAAAAGCATCTGCTAAATGCATAAACATAAAACACTATTGATTGGAGTTTTCAGAAAGCACCTGCCAACACAGAACAGTTTTCCGCAAATTCCTTCCAAATCCAACACGAACGAGCCCGTGACGCGAGCCTGATTCTTTAAAAAGGGAGAGGGGCAACGTCCGGGTGACGCTGCAGAACCGATGCTGTGACCCGCCCACGGGATGTTCTACTGACAGGTGTGGTGCTAGAGCCTCAGGGATCCGGTACCTGTGTTTCATGAGCGTGTAAACCCACACCATGGCGGCGGTGAAGAAAACGCCGGCCATGCAGATGTAGAGGCGGGACAAGGGGATCTCTGCCGCCGACAGGTAGTTTCCCTGGTTTTTTTCCGTCACCTCCACCTGAAGAGGAGCCGGTCAGGTGAGGGCAAAAGCTTGGCCTGAGCCGGGAGTGCCGCCGGAGCACAGCGGCGGGGGACTCACCGTGAACGAGTAGGGCAGCTTGTCTCCGGGCACTCTGTTCCGGCAGTAGTGGAACTTGAGGCTGTACAGACCCTGCGCCTTTGTGCCCACCTCCATCTGGAACTGTGAGGGGAGAGGTTTAGGCAACCGCAGCAGGACAAGCGCCCGGGACGCTTCTAGAGGCTGAGAGCGGCGCACTTACGCTGAAGTTGTAGGAGCCGTTTACTTTGTCCAAGGCTAAAGTCAGATAGTTGGCCTTCTCCAGCTACAGGAGGACACAGTTCGCTCAGATTAGGGTACGAAAACAACTGGCCAACAAGGACAGAAACGGTTACCTCACCAGGAATCTGGTCTCCTCGACTTTCTTAGCTTCCACGTCAGTGATTGTCTTCTCTTCTGTCTTTTCTTCTGTCTTTGTCTTTTCTTCTGTCCGAGCTTCTTCCTTCTTTTCCTGGTTAACATTTCCATTTTGGCTGTTCACTGACTCCTTTTGGACGTTTGAGTCTGACGTTTTATCAGCACCGGCATTTCTGGCTTTCCTCTCACCTAAAAGAGACAAAAGTAGGCTGAAAACTGGCTCACTCGAAGCTCATCCTGATTGAAATGGACTCAGTATTCATCCTGCCGTGGATGCCTCCGAAAGCGTGGAGTGTGATCAACTCTGACCTTTATTTGCGTCAGCCTTTGCTCTTGCCATCAGAACGTTGTCTTGGACCCCCATGACTCTCACATTGACACTATACGAGAACAAAAGATCCATTCAGTTTCACAAACAGGCTGTCCCTGCAACAGACGCTAACACACAGCGATGGTGAAGCGCGCACACACACAGACACACACCTGAGGCTGTTGATGTCGATAAGAAAAAGAATGAGGGGTTCGTCGTTGGCCGACTTCGTCATGGTGAGCGGGCATGTCTCCGTCTCCTCTGCCTGGAGCAAACGCAACAAAAATGTGAACGAACCCTCCCTGAACTACCCACGTCCATCCAGAAGTGCACGGGAAAAAAAAGCTTTACATGCGCAACAGAAAAAGATACAGCTGTTTTAACTGGAAACAAAAAGGTGTCGCACTCACTGTGTAGGACAAGACTCCGTTAACACGCGACCTGGACAGACTGAAACCAACCTAGGGAAAGAGCAAATGCATGTTGGTGTTATACGAAAAGAAGGATGTGTCAAGACGCTTTAGGCAGAAAAACTGGTTCACTCGAAGAAACGACCGCCTACCCGCTTTAAAACAGGCAATCTAAATCTGTCTTTGAAGGCTTCAAGCTGAGGCTTTGATTCCAGTCAAGCCTATGATTGCTCAGGTTTTGCTCCCTTTTCATTTTCAGATTCATCCTGTGACTATATTTTCCTCTTTTCTATAAAAAATTGAGACCTGACAGCCATGCCCCGATGAGAACAGGACTTGTCTGATATTTACAGAAACAGTCGATCATTTTCTTCTGTGACTCAAGGATATATCTGAGGTTTAGGATGATTCACTGCTTATTTTAGAAATTGTGGCAGTCGGTTGAAAGGTATCAGCTATTCCCATGTAAGAAACAGTCCAAGCAGAGCTCTAAAATCAGAAATCAGTCTAATCTCACCCTATTCTGAACAAGACAATATTCTGACTACAGTGGGTGGCGTATTCCGTTTATATTCCCTGTTTTCCACGAGGCAGACTAAAGAGATATTAGTTGAAATTGAAATTGAATGAATAGCCACTGCTTCAAAAAGTACCCGTCTACCGTTTTATTCCATTAAACTTTCCATCACGTACATAGTGATACGACTTTCTGAGGTGTTGCATAAAGTCTGGAAGTCAGGTTTCCCAGCCAAGCGATGCAACTTCTGGTGGCCTTTTCTTCGATGTTTTTCCAGATGGACATCAGGGATTCAAAGTTTTGAAGCTGAGACTTGAACAGCTTCTCCAGTCACTGGGATTTTACTGTGAGTTTTAACTGATTGTTTCAAAAACACCTCTTACCGGATAGTTGCTGTAGTTCACAAGCTTTTCGTCGAGCAACAGGGAAGAGAGGCTCACATCCAGAGTCCCGTTAGCGAAGAAGCCAAAGTTGTTGAGGTCTACGGCGAACCGCGTTTCATTCTGAGGAGAAAGGGGAAACGAAGGTTCAACAACGACTCCTCACAGCTGTGGCTACTTCTACACGCTTTTAGCCACGTTTTCTTCCAAATATAACTGAAATCTAGCACTGTACAAATACACGAGATGATGTTGGCTCATTTAATGTTGTTGACGCTAATCAATAACTACCGGTTAGCTTCTTAAAAAAAACAACCAAAAAACGTCTAGCTGCCCGATAACAACTAACACATAACAACACTATTATTGACTTACCTTTAAGGTGAGCTTGTGTATTCTTGCGGAGCAGACAGAAAGCAGTGATAGAAGAAACAACCCAGCTAAACAGCAGTCTCTATGTACCACGGCCATCACCACTTGCTAACGGTATCCAACTGGTGCTATTAGCTATCGACAATCCTGCCAGATGGTTCAACAGTGCGCTGGCTTGGAGTCCTCACCGTACCCAAAATCGGCCACCGCCACGCTTCCCGTGGAAAGAAACACCGTACTGTCACTTAGCTTGTGCTATTTGGTGTGAAATGATAACCGCGTATTTTATGTTTTGCGATTCTTTTGTGCTTTCATCGCGTAGAACAGCAGCTAGCTGGCAGACGATGACAATATCTCACTTCCTGGTCTCGACTGCAAAGTACAGCACGTCGCAAGGGTCAAGCCCACATCCGTTTATTTTATTTTTGTTTAAGCCGTAAATATGCAGCCAAGCGAGCGCAACTTAAAACGTATCTCTTATAGATATCAATAACACGAAGGCAATAAATTAGATGTTGCTTTACTGTCAAACAAGCGAGGTTTAAAGTAGGTACTGACTACACCTTACAAACAAACTGGTTTTTGTCACGTGGTTCGTATCTGACAGTGAGCTTCCGGCTGCGAGCTTTCACATGAACAGTGACCTTCCACGTCAGACGAGAACTTTGGTTGCCATGTTGTTGGGTGCAACATTTTAATTCATTTTTTTTTTTATTAAAAGTGTACGTATAAATGTATTGTCACTGCAAACATTTCAGAAATGCGTTCCAGAAATTCAATTTTGGTCATGCAAGTACCGTCTGCTGACCCCAGATGGAGAAATAAGTACCAGCACAAACATCTGAGAGTTTTAGAGACTGAACATTTTGACTTGGTACAGCAGGGAAATGCATATGTACATTTGATGTCCTCCTACTACTAATGAACCCAAACATTGGAGTGGACAGTAAAGTTAAGCCTGAGTTGAGTGCTTTTGCTTACAGGAGGTGGATCTCACTGGCCGGGCTTCACAGTAAAGGACTTTTACAACACATGGCTTTAAAATCAAACTTCAGTTCTTAAAATGGTAGTCAAACTGTATGATTTATTGAGTAATTTAATTAATCCAAATGTCCTAAAAGAAAAAAATAGTTTATTTCTGATTGTGGATGTTCACATTCCATGTTCCAGGATGGCCAGCGTTGATTATTGGGGAGACGATGACAGCTCCACCCGCAGCTGACACTGAGGTTGTGGGAGCTTGGGATGGTAGAGGAGGATTTTCCCCATCGCTGGAGGAGGACGCAGGTTTTAACTTCTCTGTGTGTGACAAGATAAACGCATGAGTCAAAAAGGCATTAATTAAGTTTCAAGGTGATGGTAAAAGTTCACAAACACCTGCATATTTGTTCCTCAACTTCTCCGCAGCATAGTTGTTTTGCATCTTCCTCAGGATCTCTACCGTGATCTTCACAGCCATCTGTTCACCATAGCTCTCGATGACCTTGCTCACAGTGTCGGTCCGGTCTACATCATCCTGTAGATGGGCCTTTGCAATTGGTTTACAGCTGTCCAAGACCTCGTATGTAAGGTGCCACTTAAATCTTTTGAAGCTGTCATTATCGACTCCATCTAGAGTATTCAGGAGCAGATGGTGAGCCATCACGCCTGGTCAGTGGACAGACAGAGGGAAGATATTAGTTTTTAAAAAAAGGTTTCCATTAATACCACAAACATTTGCTTGAGGCCGAGACTTCTCTCCTATTTGTCATATTTTCACTTTCTATTTCCCTATTTGATCCAAGAGTCCCTCACTTTCATCCAGGTTCGGGCCACAAACTTCAAAAGACTATTAAGTGTTTGGCAGGAGTCCCTGTCCCTGAATGACCATCATTTTCAAAAGAAAAAGTACAAAAAAAAATAAAGGATAGCTTAGGATGCATCATTGTTAGGATAGTGTTTTCCTATCCGAGGTCATGCAGCAGACACAACAAACCCCACGGTGTCATCACACATTTCCGGTATCCAAATAGGTTTCTGTTCATCATCACATAGTCTTTTTGCGGGTTATGGATCTAGCTGACTGATAGAAGCACTTTTTCCTAATTTATGGCAGAGCGCCGATCCCTTTATGGGCTCCATAGAGGAAGTACCGAGGAACAGTGCGCGCATTGTTTATAGACAAAAAAAACCCGGTTACAAACATATAGATCCACTGACCGACTATTTTTTAGTCCAAACATACAGAACTGAGAAAGATTACCTAATTTATTCACAGACAGTACAAATGACAAAGTGAGATGGGGGTTAGAAAAGCCCTGATCCTGATCCAGAGGAGTGGAACAAACCCAGGCAGCGCAGCCTGGATCAGCTGCACTTGAACCGGCACTAATTCAATTATGAATCCGAGGAAAAAGCCTAGAATCCCCCCCCAAAGTTGCAAATCGCCAATGGATGAGCGTTACGATGAAGAAAAGACAAAGTTACCTTACTCTCGACGTACGAGCGGCTGTCAATATGAAGGGAAATGGCGGATTGTGTAACTTTCGATTCATACAGAGGATTATGCAATCCTATAGCCATATAAGCAAAACTCTTTATTTTCTTTACAGGGACAACACAACTACGCGCTGTTTGTTGCTTTTATAATCAATGACAGGTAACAATCGACGTGGGAGATTCCAGATTTGGAAAATCCATAATGTTTTTAGCTTCATATAAACAACTTTCAAGTACGGAGGAGTCATATGTCAACAGCTTTTATCCGCATTCATTCGATCCCGAACTTGGTACTGAAGGAGGGAATCAGTCACCTTGGTTAAAGGTTTAGGTTTTCTTGGGTTCCAATGGCAGAAATCTAAGATCCAAGCAAACTGAGTTTGAAGGTGCCGATTTCTCAAACTCACCTGCAAGGCTCTTACTAGAATAAAGTTCAGACTTAATTAGAAAGCAGCTCCAAAGAAATCAAAATTTAAAAAGAAATTCTACAGTTACATTTGTGAAATAGCATACATTTCACTGTACTATTGAGCAGGCTACATGTCCACTTGGCTGGAGGATGACACCCATCTGTCCACTGAGTAAGAGAATGATGACCAGGAGTGTATTTAAATGATCCAAAATGTCACCTGCTGTCACCTGCAGCTCTTAGGCATTACAAAGTGGGCCTGTAGAGCTGGGTATGTAACGTAACATGTCGTACCCAAAAAAATTCTCCCTTTAGGTTAGCTTATAAAAAAGGAAAGGTAACAAGAACAATAGTGGAAATAGTGAGTTAAAATGCAACATTTACAGTAAGAGTCAGTCTGCTGAGTAGCTGTGGGGGGGAAAATGTGGGGGGTTGACCACATCTGATAAATGTCGACCTCACTTCCACACATCTCGGTCACAGATGATATGAAATTCTAACCCGCTGAGTGGCGTTTTTGACCAAGGTTGGTGTCCGTGCCCCAGAGATGAACCTGGCTTCAAAGTCAATGAGACCTCTTCCTGTTGCCTTCAATAAACACGATCTGCCTCAATTGGACCTGCCCAGTATTGTTAAAAAATCCCCCTGAGCCCAACTGGATGTAAATTGCTGATTTGTATCATGCAGTGCGCTTGTGTGGAAATATTTGCATTCATTGTGTTTGTCCTCCCATTTAATGAGCGTTTCCCTAAAACCCATCACCATGGAAAGAGATTTTCTAAAAATAGCAGCCCATACAAAGATTTGGACACCATGTCTAACCCCAAAGAAATGACGGCAGAAATATATATATATTTTCAAAAAGGGCTGTAACTTCCAACTTTCACTAGAGAGCAGTGTGTGTTAGTTCACTTCCCTCAGAGTTCCGCTACAGCAGCAGTGATCAGAGTGGAAGCTGAAGCACGAGTTCCCCTCATTAGCCTTCGCACTGCTGTTAGATCTCTGGGCTCTGAAGGGACAACAAACAAAGCAGTGCGGCCGGTCAAGACAAGAAACAACTGCTTACACATAAACAGGACAGTAATAAGGCATGTTATTACCATTTCAGGAGCTTAAAAACAGAAACTCCCCCTATTCAGTTGTTGTTCAGGATGTTTCTACTCTAATTCAGATAGCTATTTCAGAGATTGCTTCAGAGGACATGTCAAACAAACTAAGCACATCAGTAAAACACAAAGAATTGTGAGAGCATTGACATTAAGATCTACTGGAAAGTTTTGCAGAGGCCAGATCCACTGAGGTCAGCCGGCTGTTGTTAAAGATTTGAAACTGCTCAAGGACCCTTACAGACATGTTCTTTTTTTTTTCACATCAACACCAGAAAAATGGACTTTACAGACATTGGAATGGGGACATCATATGGATATTATTTTTTAAAATCTAAGGTGGAACTGAAAGAATACACCAAAACATCAGCACCTGTCACATTTCAAACTAATCTGGCTTCTGTAAAGCTCCAGGGTAGCCTGCTTCTGTGTAGGCGCTCACAGATACACGTACGAACACTTGCTCTTGCCCTCTACGCCGCGGCATTACACTGGATTATTCTTGACCCTCCCTTCCTTCCTTTCCCGATATACCAACAGAGAACGCCCAGGGTGGGGATTCAGAGGCCAGAGCAAAGGAACTGCCTGATCATCAGCTTCGGACATCCAGAGGCAGAGCAAACACACACACACACACCCACTGGTCCATAAAAACCTGAATCACTCAGAGTTTCCTCAGAAGTCTCAGTACGCGTCTCAGCATCAGCACGCTGTAGGTGGGTTTCGGAGCTCACCGTCTCGCCAGAAGCCGATATTTTCTGAGAGAGGGAACTGATAAAAGATGAGTGTTCCGGGAAGGCCAGTCACACTTGTTCTGTTCTGCCTGTTTGGCTCAGGTGAGTGAAACAACTTGAATGAGTGTTATGAGAAACTGTAATTAGACAAACTTGCTATACAGATTACAGATTATATGATACAGACAAGGTTTTAGTAGCTCTATCTGACAATGCAAATAGATGTTTTTATATATTTTTTACAGTGTTTAAAAATAAGAAACATTTCTAATTGCATTTTTTCACACTTAAAAATTGACTCAATTTTACTCAAGCATTTCCATTTCAGTTGTACTGGGGATATTTTTCAGAGGGAATATTGGACTTTGAATAGCTTTCTGGATAGCTTTAGAAGCTTTAAAACAAGTCCTGCAAAAAAGATTTATCGGAAAGATAAATACAAGACTGCTACAGATGAAAAGCTGTGTACTATTACATCAACCTGTAAGGGAGCCATGAACTGTTCAGTTATTCTTAGGCTTTGTAGAAGCCATTTGTTAAAATGGTGATATTCTGTATAGAAAAGGGGTTTTGGTGGTTCTTCCATCTCACCGTGTTTGAAACTCTGACGTCATCAAATCATAACTGGAGGCAACTGGCAGAGTGACAAATGGGGAAAATAACAATAAATTCTGACAGGCAGCATGCCTTCTGCGAGTGAGATCATCTGCTAGGCCAGAGAACTACCTCAGGATTCCGAACAATGGTCAATTCAAAAGAGGAGTGAGTTCTTCTGACTTGGGCAGGGTGTCCTTCCTTCCTCAGAGGAACACACTGGGTGTATTCAGTGCACAATACACAATGGATCAGCAAAAAGGGTATTATTTCACAAGATGGCAAAATTTACTTGACCCTTGCCTGTGTTTTGCAGAGATAGGAGAACGACTCATGAATTACAAGCTCACGGTGCCAAAGTAAATCCAACAGATGCATCACTACATTTGTATGTTTCGTTCCTGTATCACGAGCACTTCTCTAATGCTGGGAAAGCACAAAATCTGATCCGAAATCATAAAGTTTAACTTATCACTGACAACTTGTGATTGGGTGACAGGTTAAATAACTCACCAGCATTGAAGCTGCTCAAAAAAACAAACAGAAAAAGCAAGATTACAAGAATATTGATTAAAATTCCAAGGTTTAGAATGCTGTCATGATCCGGGAGTCCAAATGTTCACAGTCAGCATGTTTACTTTAGAAAAGAATCAGAATATTAACCCAAATTCAAAATCGTCCTGGATGTAGACATCCATTGAGATTGAAAGTGGTAGTTTGTGTGAAAGAAAATCCTCTTATCAGACGTATCTGCAAGAAGCCATTTGAACTTCATGTTTACGTTTGCAAAGTGATTTATTGTGTTATGCTTCCTCTCCCACCCCAACTGACCCTGTGCCCTCAGCTACCTCATCCCCTGTCATCAATTACACACCTGATCCACCTCTTTCATCACAACTTTCACCCCCATCTTCCTTCCCCTCACTCAGCCTCCCATCAGGCCTCCAGCCCCCCAGCCCTGGAGAGTCAACAGAAGAAGCGGGCTGCCAACTGAAGATCTCCCCCTCAACTCTTGTGGTCAGGTATGGTGGGAATGGCTGAAGGGCGGTGGTACTTAAAAAGGCCAGTTAATCAGAAACAGAAAAAAAAACTAGAGTTGAGTAGCTCAAGGAAACATATTCTTCCCCACATTTTTCAAATAAAAAGAACTTTACAAAGTGTTAGTGCTCATAAAATCAGTCTTAATAAAAGAGCATCTTCTCTCCCACAGATGCCTTTTGGATATTTACTTTGGACATTTTCTATGTAAAACAAGAGCCTATTTAGAAGTGCTGACAGCATGCATACTTTTCTGACAGAAGTTCATTTATATTTCATGAATAAACAATATTAACAAAAACATTTGGTAATTATCAAATAGATCAGAGCTTTTTAATCTTGTCTTACTTGCGCATTAAAACAAGCAAACTAAATTCCTTTGACAATGTGTAAAATTGATAAAAAGGCTGATAAAGAAAATCTCTTGAACTCTCCTTTCATAGGTTTGGTGAACAAATCAAAGCCAACTGCTCAAAACCTCGGATCGGGTTTCCTTACCTTGGCTGGGACACAGCACCGGTAGGAGAACCACACAGAAGTATTGGGCAGTCTTTGATTAAACTACCAAGTATACAGTCTCTTTTTTTACTTATTTTAATATTTAAAAAAATTGACAGCATTGATTTGTGTAAATCCAGGCAGATAGCCATACAACTACAGAGGATTTTCTGGTCTGGAGTTTGGACAATGTGACCACGTGGAACATGACGCCTACGTGTTTTGCACTTTCTGACGTGGGAGGGTCGTGTACCCTTAAGCTTCCTTTAATCATCTACCGTGAGTTTTAAGTACCAATCTTTTGATATGTGAAGATGTGGATAAAGCCCTTTTGTGTGAACGATCTCCATCTCTGCAGAACCTCCAAACAGAGTCTCCATCACATTAGTCAATACCACTTGGCCGATGTTGGAGGGACAGCAGTACGTTCTGCAGTGCACCGTTCACAACGTGGCACCTGTTGAAAAGGTCACTGTGACTTTCTACAGAGGACAGAAAGAACTGGCTCAACTCAAGTCCAACATCACAGAGAAGTCACCTGTGAATGAGAGCTTCAATCTGAGCATCATCCCCTGTAAGGAGCATGACAGAACCCAGTACTGGTGTGAAGCCAAGCTGGAACTGGGACCTGCAGGACCACAGCTTCCGCCTGTGGTGAAGTCAGAAAAACTCACAACACTTGTCCAGAGTGAGTAAACTTACTTACATTTATTGTTATATATTCGTTACATATACATATATATATAAACATGGCTCTGTTTTTACATGAATGTTTCACCCCCCCCCTCAGCAGGTCCACAGCTTGTTCACCCTGTAAAGCAGCAGCTGAAAGACAGTGTCAAATGTGAGGTGAAAGTAAACCCACCATCAGGAAACAGCGGTAGGTTTAAAAAGAAAGTCAAATTGGACATAATTTGTCAGAATAATTGCCCTCTACCTAGAATGAGGAGAGCTGCTTTCACATAATCAAAAGGGAAAAACTGAGTTATATTTGTACTTATGAGTTAATTTCCTTTTCCTCAGGAACTACAAACAGCAGTAGAGGATGTTTCTTGTTGGCAGCCCTTCTTGCTCGGATTTACTTTCTGTAAAAAACAAATGGTGATGAGTCATCTCTCCAAACTTCTGCTGTGTGAACTGCTCATCGGGGAAGACACTGCTTCTTTACAACACAAAAACAGACATTTCCTATGCGTGCATCTTCATTTTTAACAAGTATTTCTAGAAGCAGGTAACTTTCCCTTTCAGAGCTACTGATCAGGTACATACTGCAAGATTAAACTAGGTCGAGTTGAATATTTTCTAAATGATTGATCGGAATTTATGTTTCATCTTGGATATATTGAAATATAGTCATACATCTGTTATGTGCTTTTGTCTCATTTGTCCTTTCTGAGTAAATAGTAAACACTGGATGTTTTGGTCTACCACTGGTAAGAGAAAAAGGAAAAGAAGAAGTTATATTTAGAAAATGTTTGTAACAGCGTTTGATACATTAATTTATCAATCTGTCATTGCCACCCAAACACCAGAGAGGTTCAGGAGAATGTGTGGACGATGCAGGCCTCTCACAGTTGCTCTTCACATATGTATGCAACAGTGGGAGATTTTTTACTGAGGATGCACTCCTACAGTGTGAAATATGAGGGAGTATCTGTCCATGATGCACAGGCGGCAGATGATTATGAAGAAGGCACACAAGTGTGTTTTCATTCCAATACAGATAAGGCCCCAAGTTATGTTATAGTGTCTATGCAACATGCACCAGAAGCTACACGGTGAGGGAAGCAGTCAAGGCGCCTGTGGATCAGTCTCTTACCAGCATCTTAGCCAATGGTCTTCTGGATATTTGAGACGAGCTGGTCAAATCTAGTGAATATTTGTGCTCGTGTCACCCCTTCAAAAACATTCTCTGGAACATTTTAGAGAATGTTTGAAAATACCTTGCACATCAACAGAAATTAATTCATTTTCATAAACTCAAAACTGGTTTTAAAGGACTGAAGAGCTTTGTTGGCAAACACTGAATGAAAAACTTGATTATGCTGACATGAGAGGCTGTAGTCTATAACCAACAACACAAGCTCCTTTAACATTTAGTTCGGTATATAACAATTTATTCTCTTAGCAACATATTCCATAGCCAGTTAATGTTAAGTTAAAAAACAAAACACTTGTGGTCTGCAGGAAAAGTAGTTAGTGTATTGTAATATGGGCATCACTAGAACCAATAAGGACCTGACCTGGGCTTTCATGTCTTCCGGCTCCATCCTGGGGCAGCCCTGGCAAAACCTGACTCACTCCCATGGGGAAATCAACAGGGCTGGACTGAGGAGGTGGAGGAGGACTTTTGGCATCTAAACCATGGCTCCAGTGTTTTGCAACAGCTGCTGCTAAGACCTCAGGGGAAAGTGGGAGGTTTTTCTCATGAGAGGGTGCGTCATTAGCAAGAACATCAAGGTGCAAATGTGTGAGAGCAGATGTTGCGTTGACTGGAGGTTTGTCTCCAACAAATGATGAGGAAAGGGCAGGAAACTCCGGTTTAACTTCACCCTTTTTCAAAATATCACCTTGTTTTCCATCACCGTCAAGATATTTGGGCATGTTTGAACCCGCTTTGAGGATAGAATCTGTTCTCTGGGGAGCTTCTCCCAGATTTGGAATTCCCTGATGATTGCAGCCATCGGATAATTTGGAAGCACCACTGATGGAAGATGTCCCCTTCAAGCACTTTGTCTTGTTCATTCTGAACATATGAGAGGAGATTTAAAGTTGGTTCATTTCTTTTTGATCATATTAAACAAAATTTATGCTCAGCCACATTTTAGCTGGCCGTTAACTTGCAGCTGAACTCACGGTAATGAAGTAGAGAGACCCAAAAGTTTCTTGCTCTCTCTCATTAGTGCCCTGAAGCAACAAAACAAATGCATATATGTGCAGAGATGTGAAGAACTGCTATTAGGTTAAGGTCTGGATTTTAAACACTACATACCTAGACTGCATCCATCCTTTTGGCCATAGTGGTTTGACTTCATTATCCAGTAGAGATTTAAGGCTCTCTTCAGTCTCAGGACCTCCTTTATCTTTAGATTGGTTCATTCTCTCCTTCAACACATGACCCAAGCACTCTCTGTGCAACAAGAAAAAACAAAACAAAAACGAGACATTAAGGTAAATCCCCTTATTCACCTTAGATTTGTGTATTCTTTGTTTACGAGGGAATTTTTAACCATGAAAACTAGTGACCTGATCTCCTGATTCCATTTGAACAACTTCTTTGGACCCCCTTTTCTGCCACTTTTCTCCTCCGTGTGTTCCTCCTCTGTAACTCTGGTAGCATACAAAAGTTACAAACAAGATTAAGCCCTGCAAGTCAGGAGAATTTATTCAATAAATAAGTATATTACAATGTTGCAAAACAAAAACCCTGTCAGCATAAAATGAATCCACTAAGAAATACTGATAACTTACTTTAAAGTTTTGACCTGTTCATATGCTTGGCAGCTTTCACTGAAACATGCGATCTGTTCAGGCATTGATCTTCCAATGGCCTCTTTCAGTTTCTGCAGGGTATCTTCCAAACAAGGCGACTCCTCCTTAAAGAGAGACTGAATTAATCCCAAACACTCAATAGCCTCGCACAATGCAAACAAAAACCTGAGCTCACTCACCACATGTGAGATTAAGAGTTTCTTCACCCGTTTGAAGAGAGTATCTTTGCTACAGGGCATGAAAGACGACATATGTCTATACACCTTGGAGCGGAGCTGGCCACCCTGCTCCTGACACTGCAACTCGATACTGGATCAAGACAGTGAATGTGAAAAAATCTACATCAACCCACTGCTCTGCTTAACTGAGGTTCAAAGGCTTAATGACTATCTTAGTTTTTAGAAAATTCATGTAATTGGTCTTAAACCAGGGTTGCAAAGAAGGGTAACTCACTCAAGCAAGATTGAGTTGATTTCTGGATTGAAGAACTTCAGTTTTGACTCCCCTTCTGATATCTTAGCAGCCTTTAATGGAAGAAGAAAAAAAAAAAAAAATAAATAAAAAAAGAGGAAAAAAAATTCAAATGGTGGGCATTTTTAAATTCCTCCTGAATTTGTGTGCTGACATAAATTTAGTTAATCATTATGTGTACACACTTGCATGCTTTAGTATAAATAAATAGCCAAGCCTTACCACCATGAGCTTTCTGATGCTATCCTCCAGGCCTGGGGCGAGCCCCTCTGGCAAAGGGGCAGACTGTTCTGCAGTAGAACTGGGTTTGGACTGCACATGGGTTTGCTCTGGATGAGGTACCGGCTGATAGTTGGACCCTAGATTCAGAACTTGTACTTCCATATTGGATGCACCGTCTTGATGCGTCTGCTCGTCTGCCCTGTTTTGGAGCACACGTGGCTCTGTTGCAGTTTGAGGATGAGACCTTGGTGACAAAGAGTCTTCACTGACATCTAACAAAGAGTCTAAATCGATATCAAAATCAACTGTGCTAGCTGCTTGGATAAGGGCGTGATCAGTGGTGGAGCCAATCAGACAGAGCAGAGGGTCAGTTAGTCCTGAGCCGCCACCACCGGCGGCGTCTGCCGGGAACAGGGAGGGTGGTGCAGCACCTGTGATTGCTGTCGACTTTGCCATCCTCTGCCGTTCTTTGTCTTTTTCTCTTTGAAACTTTTTCAGCATGCTGGTGACACTCAGTGTCTTCACTGCCCTCTTCTTTTTGATCTTAATCTTTTCATGTCGTCCACTTTCAGGCAAACTGCTACAAGGTCAACACATTGTTAGAGCACAGTTAAGCTACAAGTTCACACAAACTAAACAGGTGTTGTATTTTCCAGCCTCACCTTGGCTTCAGATGTGCATAGCCTTCCATCTCTTCACTTGCTTTGCACAGCTTCTTCTTTGGCTTATCCTGTTCACCGAGGAGTTTACGTTTCTAACAATTTGTGGCAAGGAGTTAAGTGTTGCACAAAGATCTAGAAGCCTTAGGCTGGAAATATACTTGCCATTTCACCATCGCTTATGAAAGAAAAAGCCTCTGTTCTCAGTTTCCAAGCCTGAATAATAAAGTTCTAACCAGAAGATTTCATAAAAAGGCCCACCTGATCACTCAGTGGAAAAAGATGCTGCCAGATTTACAGAACAGAAGCTCTCTGGTATTCACTATGCATAGAACGGACGGGCATTTTGGTAGTTGCAACAGTATTTTAAACAGGGGCTTAAACTATGCACATAGTATGCACATCATACATTCTTTCAATGAGCAAAAATGAAAACATCGCAAGCTATACACTCCTACCAGTTACTAAATACAGCAGCTGATGCACTAAACAAAGACAGTGTAGGTGACCCAGCCATGATAAGCATGCAGCGGTGACAGCAAGTATATTTCCAGTCTAATGACATCCAACTGAGAGGAAGAGTGAGGAAGTTTACGTTTGAGAACATTTCTAAATCAATTCTACTTCCTGAAATTGAAAGGGGGGGGGGAGTTGTTTCCAAAAAGCACCACTCACTTTTGTGGGCTCAAATGTCCTCTCTTCTGCCATGAAGTCTTCATTCTCTGTATCAGAGGCCTGGCGGAACTGCAGCATCCCCGAATTCACATAGAATCCACCGAATTTGGTGGTGATGGAGGATGGCACAAACTCATCATACTAGAGACCAGTCAGAAGGTAGCATATTCTTTTTAGAATCAGAAATATTTTCAGCCCAAAAAAAAAAGAAAAAACTAATAGAAATGTTAATCAGAGACAAATTAAGTAACTTCTCGACAAGCACAATACTAGCATTGGCAGCAACCAGGCCCAAAGTAATGTTAGAAAAACTGGACAATCATAAAACTACTTTACTCAGCAACTCCTGTTAGGTGCCACTCAGATCCCCTTTCTCCCATGTTGCCCTCTCTACATTGGCCACTGTGTAAATTTAAAAATTAAAATCCATATCTTATATAGAAACCAAGACCAAACTGTTACTCCAATCAAATATTTGCCAAGAATATTATGGGAGGCATAGCATTCAGTTTTAAGGCTCCTTTCTGTTCAAATTTTTTCTCTGTTTTGACATTCTCTGCATTTCAAATGAAGCTGTATACAATTGATTAAAAGAAAAAACAAACTAACTAACCTCTGAAAAAGCCTATACTCATTTAATTTAAATTCCTGGTTTTGTTTGGAAATGCCAATTCATGAGTATACTGCAATTGGACTAGATATGAGTTACAGTAACAATGTTGTCTTTGCATTCTGACTCACAGCCTCCGAATTGTCAATGAAAGAATCTTCTTCATCATAACCGTAACCAATGTCAATCAAGTCCTGGATGCGGTCCTTTTTCTTATGTTTGCCACCCTGCAATGAGAAAATGTATCTTTAGCATAATTTGAAAATGACAACCATAAACAACCATAAAGAACAAGAAGAAAAAAAATTGCAACTCACATATTTTTCCTCCAGTTTTCTTGCAATAGCTGAAATTTCATCATGTTCTTCGTTGTGTTCAAGTGCGCTGGGCTGAAAATCTTCCGTTCGGCTGATCTACCAATGTGAAGTTTTAAGAACAATGATATTTCCAGGATAAAAACAAACATAGAAAAGCCAAGTTCTGCTTTAAGTAAAAGAAAAACTGCTTGAAAAATAAAAAAAATAACTGCAGGTTGTTGGAAGCCTGCTGCAGAGTCCAAATAAATCTAAGATGATTTCATGAATCCATTTGTAACCACTACAGTTTGTTGATTAATTGGATGGAAAAAGCATTTTCTTACATCCAAAGAATCTAATCTTTGCTTTGACAAAACAAACAAAAATAAAGGACTTCATGACAAACTTCTGAGCCATTTGTCAATAGGAATGACTTCAAATGTAATCCAACAACATTATGACGTTTTCCTAGCCAAGTTAACATGCTGGTATTTATTCGACTCTTACACCTGGTGGACTGACATCCATTACCACAGTAGAGTGTTTTTTAGGATGGTACAAGTAGTTATTTTCCCCCATGCAGTATCGGAATGCCCACCTTCTTCTCCACAAGTTGGGAGTAGCTGAACTCGGGAAAAGTCCGTTCGTCTGGCTCAAATAAAGTAAGAACGAGCCGTACTGTGTTGGGGTCGACTGGTCGGTCTGAACCGCCTTCTTTGGCCTCCGGAACATCCGTGCAGGCCGTGCTAACAGAAGCGGACTTGTTAGCTGGTGAGGACGCATCACAACTCAAAGTGGTCAGCTGAACTCTCCGGGACTCAGCCATTGTGTCCATCGACCTCTGCGGTTTGGTTTGAGGGACCGAAAAGGTTTAATTACTCATAAATTGATTCAGGTGTGCGTGTCACGTGATGTCCCTGCTCCACAGCCAATGGCGTCGCTCTGTCGTGCCGCCTAATAAGTTTTTAACTTCTGATTTTCACGACGAAGATCTTTTTGATCCGATTTAATGGGAAGTATAGAGTCTTTAAAATGGATTTTCGATAGTTTAAACTGATTTTGTTGAACAGCTTAACTACGATTAACATTCATCCATTATGAATGCTTATTATCCTGATCTACCACCAGGCAGGTGCCACATAATGGCGAATTATACAGAAAACGTATTTTAGAGAAAACCTATTATCGTTCAATTAATCAAGTTCATCCATCCATCCATTATCAATACCGCTTATTCCCTCATGGGGTCGCGGGGGGAACTGGAGCCTATCCCAGTGGTCAACGGGCGAGAGGCAGGGTACACCCTGGACAGTCAATTAATCAAGTTTTTAATTTAATTAACTTTTTTTTCAGAAAGTTTCCTCCACACTAGTTGACGGCGTTCACTGCGTTGTTTTAGTGGTGAAGCTGATGTGTAAGCAACCTTGAACAGGCCAATGAATCGTCACAGTATTATCTGGATCTCTATTAAGCCTAACGTATTGATAGTGAGATTCTGAATGTAATTAAATGTTTCGTGTTTGCTGCACTGTACTAAAATGTTTGGTTTTATCATCTGTCTCAGGAAACATTCAAAACCACATAGGAGCAGAATTGCGCCTGATTAATCAAGACATGCACCACGCCTTCCTCACCGCAAGAGGTCGCTAAAGATTCATGAGAACTTCGAGGTATTTCAGGGTGTTTAATTTGCTTTCACAAGAAACTCATCATTGTACACAAATTAGACATATCCACGTTTTTTAAACAAGTTTACAGGTCAAAAGAGAATAAAGATTCACCCAGCTGTGATGAATAAAAAAACTCACTATAGATCACCATTAGGGGACATATGTACGTTCAAAGTGACTCATAAAACCTTTATTAATTCAAAAAATGTTTGATGGGTGCAAAAGCGATTCTAAACATTGATGTAATTAATAAAGAGACAGTTTATATTTTCAGTCCAGATTTGAAAAATAAATACGGGGGGGGGTTATTTGTCAGAGGTTAAGCCCTGACTGCAGTGTGTTTGTAAATGCTGGACTTAAGGGGGGGGAGAGACTAATTTGTAAGCCCTACACTTTCTCATGCTGCCTGCACTGAGCTTGCAATGAATTGACTTTGACAATTACAATAATGGGATAATTGCAATCTGTCACCATACATTCAGTGTTAGCCTATGACAAAATAACCAATCCAAACGAGACTCCCTCCACACACATGCCCCTGATCTGCATACCGCACATGGCACCCCACTTTGTAATTATAAATGAATTTCACGGTGTGAGGCTTTTAATGCAAATAATATGGATCTTTTTTTCCCCAACTCTCCTCAACAGGACCGAGTATATTTGTGTGTGAGTGCAGAGGGAGAAAACGACCATGTGTGTGTGCAGGGGATCAGATTGCAGACAAGCTTTGTTTGACTAGCCTGTCCTCTCAAATGAGTTAATGGGATGGAAGTTATTTGCCTCCCAAAGCTGGAGATGCGGGGCTGAACAGAAGAGGTGGAGGGGGACAGGAAGGAGTCAATAAGCGTGTGGGACACAATGAGCAGGACAAAGACAGACAGATGGAGACGGCAGGGGTAGCCTTGGTTGTGTGTGTGTGTGTGTGTGTGTGAGTGTGTAGTGGTTTGGTTACTGACAGGGACCCCATCAGTGCAGGATCAGAGTGGGGAAATTGGAGGACAATGTTGGAAGAGGGGTGCGGGGGATAATTTAAAGTGATCGGGGAGGCGGTGTCCCAGAGGTGCATAATTTACTCATTCATTAACTAGACCAAACAAGAGCCAATATTAATTAACTCAATCCTCGCATCTTGCTCCCCGTGAAGCGCATGCTTCGTTGTCAAATGGTCACCAAATTCTTGGATGTACAGCCTTTGAAATCAGGCCTGATGGGCCAGGGGGTGAAGGAGGCTGTCAGCAGTGATTATGTGCCTGAGAGCAGATTTTTATGCTTTGAATAGAAAAAAGACAAACAGTTAAGTTATTTGGGCTTGTTTCTTTATTCACACTCAGCACAAATTTTCTTCACACTCTATTACCCTAAATTTAAGAGTCAAATGTACATTACTAACCTTATCACAATAGTCTAGAAACAAAGTATTTACACAAAAATAGTGTTCCCAAAAAATAAATGCTGAAATAAAGTAATGACATTTCTATGACACAATGAAATTGGGGAAATTTAGCGGATAAACATAATAAATATCACTTTCCTGGCTGAAGATTATTTGAATATGTTGTTGAAATTAAATAAAATACTTGCATGTATGTTTTTAAAACACAACTTATAGCAATGCACAGCTCCTGAGATTTAACATGTAAACATCCATTGACCAGCAGAGATGAAATAATGAACAAATAGCCATTTGCATCAGCACTAATGACAAAAACTGTTTTCATTTTTGCCAAGATTTTAGGAATTAGCTACTCCACTAATAAAGACGACAGATTAATCTGATGAAAATGCAGAAACTCTACAAAGGTGTTTTTTCTCATCACACGTTTTCCCCTTCTTCTCCACTGGGGGGTGCTCCCCCTCTTATTCTGGTTTGCTGTCAGGCCCTGCTAACTCTGATTAAGGTTTAAATTGGCTGAATTTAATGAACGTTGCCTAATTAGGCAGGATAACAGCTTTAATTGATAAGTAATTATTTGCCGCAAATTGTTATTAATTCTCAGGCTCTGTCATGTAATGCACCAACTCTAAAACCTCCCCCCCCTCAGAACCCCCTCTCCCATCTCCCCCTGAAGCATTTTCTATTTATGTAAACAAGCAGCGGTAAACAATTAGGCATATGTTTGGATGGGATATTCCAGAGGGTATCATCAGCCTGCGCTCGGTCGACTGACAGTTTAAGTGAAATTATTCGCCCTCACCGATATTTTTGAGCTTGAATTGCTTTAACTATTGTCATGTTGGCTCTGTGCCATCTGCCGCACTGTCACATCTGAGGAAATAAAACTGGAAGAAAAGCAGGAAAAATCTTTTCTTCGTCTGATAACTCAGTTCTATATCATATCACATCGAAACTGAACTAAAGCACCACTGTAACAAATGTTATAAAGGTTATCCGTTTTCAAAGCACAGCTGGTAATCATTTTCTGGAAGATTGTTATAAGAACCAGAAAGTTTTGCATTCCGACACATTTTTGTCTTTAGAATATCAAACATTGAAAAAGAAGGCAATACAGAAAACACTGTATAGACCAGGTTTTAGGATTAAGGCTTTGTAATGTCATAGATTCTGCAAAACATGCTTTGAGAATAACTTTCTTACTATTGAATCAGCTCATATTTAAGGCTCATATATGCTGAACATTAAATAAGCAGGCAGATACAGATTGATCCACCCGCATTTGCTTTGTGTGGAGTGGGGCAGTGCTGTGCAGATAACTCGCACAATTAACAAAAGCAACAAAGAAGAAAAACACAAAAACAACTAATTTAATGGCTTTAAAGACCACTACTGTTTACTATGGTTTCTACCTGTTTTTTTATTTAGTCTCTCTCCGTAAAGATGCAGTTACACGTTGTTTTCCTCAGCAGCCATGTTGGCTGTTTAATTTGACTCTTTTTAAGACTTTTAAGGACCAGCGGCCACCTAAGAAATTACCTCTGGTGGAAGTATTGCCTAACAACTCGGCTGAAGGTAAATTCACATAGAAGTATCTGGGCAATGAAGATTGACAAAGCTTGAAATGGACATTTAAAGGAATTCAAGAGGATGAAATAAAATATGATTTGTTCTCATTATTTCAGATGGACTGGCGCCCTTTAAACCCTGTCGATTGCCCAATGTCAGCTGGGATATGCTCCAGGATTTTGACTAAATTTATGAGTCTCCGCATAGTCAAAGGACTTCCATAAACCTGTGTCTGTCATTGGTAGAGGACCCATATTTTGCAATTGAGCCATATTGAGCATTTGGGGAGGAAAAAAGCTCAACGAAAATGTTAAATGTAAGTGATTTGAGCTGGAGGTTGTATAAAAATATCTGTGGCTCAAAGGGCACAAAGCCCTAAAAACACTTGAAATGTGATGGTGCTGCTCAAACTAACATACATCATTGGCCTTGGACAAATTACAAGCTTGTTTAACAGCGATTACCACATCGATAAGAGTTGCATAAAAGAAGCTGATGGGTATTTGGGTCTACATACAGACAATAGATTTTCTCATTAGTGTTGTTCATAGTAGGTTTGTATTAGATTGACCAACACATCCAAACGGGGTGAAATGAGATTTTATCAGCTCTTAATAAAGCTTCGTAATTCTGGACTAGAAGGGTTCTAACCTGGGTCATATCACGTCTGCCAAAGCTTTGTGAGAGGACGGGCCTGGGTTTCTGTCAGTGCTCATGGGCCGCTCTGAATGAGCCATTCATCAAAGTGATTCAAATGAGATGCAAAATTTAAATGAACTCGCTTCCTAATTAAGTCCTTCTTCCTCAGAACAGCTTTAAGCTCAGTTGTTTATTTATTTTTCTTTTTTTTGCAGTATTGGGGGTTTAGGTTTCCCCTGCTACTCCTTGTGTTCCTACCCAGCGTCACTCTGGGCAGATGGTTTTGTTGGGCTCCACTAGCCAGCCAGTGTCTGAGAAGGCCCATCCATTTTTCTCCTGCATACACCGGTCCATCAGATCCCACCGCGTTCCATCCACACATGTGCACACGCACAAGCTTTAAAATGATCAGCGACGAAGAGGGGGGGGCAGGTACTGAATGTGTTAAATGTGCATGCAAATAGTTGGAATTGGTGCGTGAAAAATTGTACTTAAATTGCTATATTTTGAAAATGTTCATTTGCATTGTGGATTTCCCTGCGGACTAGAGGGGTTAATTAGGTCTATTTCCGTACAGCTTGTGCCAAGACAGCCAAAGAAAACGGACGGAGCTCTGAGAAAAAGGGGGGAAAGAGAGGGATCACTGATTACAATTAAAATGACCATTTAAATTGAATTTTTATTTATTGGCATAATAATCAAACTTTGGATAAAGGTGATAAGTCACTTTTAATTGAAATGGATGAAGAGCTTTGCTCAATTCGGAATAAAGTTTATACAACAGGAGACTATTGCAGACTCCCTCTCAAGGCTTAAGGTTTAATCTATTTTTTTTCTGAAAAAGGGTTGAAAAATTAAAGAAAAGAAATCCACAGTTACAATTTTCTCTGAATATTCTATTAGAGGCACAATTACACACGTATAAAAGAAAATTAATAATTGATCTAATCCAACTAGCCTGGAAACAGGGGGTTCTTAATTTTTCTAATTAAAAAACAAACAAACAAACAAATCCATGAAATCCTTTCACTTTGAATTAGAGGCACGTCATGTTTCCAGGTTGAAGTCTGGACAAAGAACACTGCACGATCAAAAACCTTCTCCTAACAATTAATTTAGATTAGACACTTAATTATCGACCAATCGACTAAATAATGACTGACTTAATTTCAGCCAGTTAAAAATTAACTCACAGACGGTAATTGAGTAATTAACTCTCCACTGTTTCACCTTAGCTTGCTAATTAAATATAAATATGACTTGATTTCTCCTCTCCAGAGACAGATGGAGGGTTTGGTGGCACACAAGATATTTTTAATCAATGCGCACAGTGACCTACATGGTGAGGGGTTTACTTTATATCACATGATCTGCAGTAAATAGAGACTTAAAATTGTCGCACCCCTGATGAGCTTCTTCTAAACTGTGTCCATGTCTTAATGTGGATAACAACAGTGTGCTTTATAATGCGATACGTGATCTCAGGTGAGATGCAAGAGGGGAATGAGATGGCCATTCCCCTCTTCCGTCCGACCTCAGCATTTTCTGAACAGTGGTTTCTAAAATAACATTTTTCACAAAATGCGTCAATTTTTAATGTTATATTCATTATAATGGTAAAAAAATGTAAATGATATAATCATATGAGCTGCAGTGTGTGCTTATCTTTGTTAAGTGGGTTTGTGTGGCCTTTACAGTAACCTGTAGTGGGCAGCACTCAGAGCACTTTGTTTGCAGAAGGCGCGGAAAACATTTAAAGGTCTTCCTGAATGGCAGGATTTATAGATGGAAAATGGATAAATTCACCGTAAGAGTAAAAAGTAACATTTAAACTCATAGAGTAAGGCGTTCTGTTTTATTTCTATTACATCTCAGGCTATTGAGAGTGTCATTGCTTGTCAAAAGATAAAGAATGAAAATACAAATATTAGGAAAAAAACGAAAAAGGACAACACCACCCTTCACCAGCTTTTGACATATTGAGACTTAATGTGTCTTCCAGATTTTTTCAGCAAATCTACTGACGCTTTTCACCCTGGGTTTCTGAGTTATGCATAGATCTACGAGTCACTGGTCCTTCTAGATCATCTACTGTGCAAACAGTCCTCCCACAATAAACAATTTCAACCCATTATTAATTTATAATTGCATTATACAGACAGAGACGGGTTGGAAAAGTTTGATTTGCCTGTAGACCATATAAGCTTTGGTTATTGATACAGATAGTAGTGTCAAATGTTGGCCTGAGGCCTCTGAATAGCTCACACCAGCGCCAGTTCTTCCATCATTAGTATAATTAACAAGTGACTTAGAAAGGTCATCAGATGAGGTGAAAAGTCCTTGGACTGCTTACAAAGGGTTTGTGTTTGTGCTGTCACATAAATCAAAAATTTGTCCATAACTTGTAAAATTCTTTTTTGGAAAAAAATAAAAACAAAACACTATTATTGCAAATATACATTAGAATTGCACAGTTGTCCACAATAGCGTGTCAAAATGTTTGACCACTTTTTTTTGTTGTTTCTTCTTTAAGTGCCATTTTTCAGCGGTCATTCATATTACAGTTATCGTTCAATAAAAAAGAAATACTTCTTGATATGAGACAGAAACGTTAAGTCCATTAAGTGAATCTAAATAAAGCAAACCCATCCCAGAGGCAGTGAGACAACATCTAACCATGACAGCTCCACCACCGTGCTTTGGTGGTAGAAGTGGTAGGCTCTATCCCTGAAAAGCTGTCCTTTGTTCTTTGAAGGACACAAGGGCCAAGAGGTTTTACAGAGAGAGCTCACAATAAGACAAAAGGAGAGCAGAAAACCATCTTCTATGTTCAGCTTCAGCTCTGCGTGGAGAAGATCAGGAGAGATCCAGATGTAGAGATGGTGCTGGGTATGTTAGCTCCTTCCTTAAAGTGATTAATGGACCCCTGATCATCTTTTATAGTGAAATCCCAACTTTTACTTCATAGTTGTAAACTCTGACTTGACACAAACATGATTGTTGACAGATTCAATGAAGCAGTTGCTGAAGAATCGATAAACCTGCAGTCACATGAATGAGAACGCATTAGACATTAGATTACATTTTTGGCTGACCACTGTTTATTAGCTTTTGATTTTAAGATAACCACTATATGTGCTGATTTACTATTTGAGTTTAAAGATTTTACTGCTAAGTATTTAAAGAAAATTTTTGGGGTGTTTTTAAATATATAAAAAAATTATATGTCCATGGACTTTGCTTGAATAATGATGTTTTATTCAGAAACGCATTATAATAAATACATTTGTTTTACCATTAGCAACATGACTGTATCTAGGAGTTGTCATCATCAGATCATAAAAGAGGTGTGGTCCTAAATTTAGGGAATTTTCATCCAGCTTTTACAAGACCGGTGGTGACAAACTGACTGAATAAAAACATGTTTTAAAAAATAGTTCCCCAACATTTTATGTATCAGATCTTGGATGACAATATAGCTCACTGTGGACCAGTGTTTTGTTTTGTTTTGTTTTTATCTTCTCTCTCCCTGAGCTGCTGCCTGCACAGAGTGGTGGCAGAGGGGAGGAGGGCTCTGCACGCAAGGCGAGTCAAACCCTGGCCTGTGTGTGAGTCACCCATCTTATTATCAAGTTAATTAAAGCTAGCATCTGACAATGTAGCTCGTGCCCAGCACAAAAAATGAGGAGGAAGGAAGAAAAGCACATTTAAATGCGGCGGTCTCTGAGGACCTCATGTCAAGGGCTGCTTTTCATTCAGCACTGCATGTGTTTGGCTTGCCCAGCCAATGGGAAAGTGAAGGGAGGGGGGGGGGGGTCTTTAAAAAGAGAAAGGAAAAAAGCTTTTAAAAGGGAACGACAAGAAAGCGTTTGGAGTTTGATGTTCAGAAATGGCAGCAGCAAAATAAATACACAGCAGAGGGGGCAGCAAAGAAATAAAGAGGAATCAAAGGGATGGAGAGGGGTGACATGAAAAGTGCATCTCGAGCTCTTCAAAGTTGCTCTGAGATTGGAGAAAAGGGATTTATAACAGCCCGACAACCAGCTAACATTAAAGAGTCCATTTAAAAAGGAGACATTGAAATGCAGAAAGCCTGCTCGTGTGTGGACTCGGGGTCAAGTAACGGAGGGATTATATGGTTCTTCATAATAATATTAATTAAACAATTTACATGCTAATAAGGTAACAATTATCGGAGCTTCTGGTGAAAGATTCAGGTTATTACAACACGCCAATCCCAGGGCTACGGGTCACAGGCAGAACAGCAGAGAGAAATCTCAACTCAAATTAACATTCTGTCAGCTCCAGAAATTGGATAAATAAAGTCGAATTAATTCACAGTAATGGAAGAGGGAGGGGGAGGCACTTATTCAACCAGCTCTGATTACCATTCAGTATTCACCAGCACGAGGGTGGCTCTCTGTCAAGAAATTTAACACAAAATGAAGCGGTCACCGCCTCGGGCAAGATTTGGCCCCGGTGACACCGTTTACAATTTATATGTATAATCTTTCTCCCTCTCCCTTCCTCCATTGCTCCCCTAAAGATGTCCACCTGGACACCCAGTTGCTCCTGGCCCGTGCCATTATTGTGATTCTTGAAACCTTTCATTTTCCATTTTGCAACGCACACTCCAATTCGAGCATCATTTCCCTCACAATAGGCCAGACCCTTCACGTGATAGGATAACTTGAGATTTTAATTGCAGCCGTCCTCCATTTTTACACCTCCAACAGACACAAGAGCAGAGCTCTACGTGGGTTCTGCTCAGTGTGATTAAAATGGTCCCGATGAGCAGGGGAGGACACCGATTCTAACAAATGCAATTCTGATTTAAGGCATTACAGGTTCTTTTTCTTAGTATTTCTGACTGCTCTGCTGATTCCCCATTAAAAAAAAAAAACTCAAGCTTTACAACAGGCGCTGGAACAAATGATTCTGCAGACAGTCCTGGTCTCCAAAGGGTGATTTTAGTTCACTGAAATGTGACATTTTCCTGTTGTGCCAACTCTAGCTTAACTTTTACCATTTCTGAGTGAGATGTCCTAGCAGGCATTGGGTGAATTGCCCTGATCTTTTTTCCCCCGCCCACAAGATGAATTAAACCGTTTCAGGAGAGCCACAGCCATTTCATTCATTGCCATCATATAAAGTTAGCCTCTTTTTTCTTATTTGAGTAGCAATACTCTAAATGTAATTTTTTCAAAACTTGTAATTTTTTAAATAATATGCCAACTGAGGGGGGAGACCGTTACCAGTCATTTTGTGGGTTTTGTCAGCCTGTGTGTGCCACGTATCCCAGTTCCAGGTGGCGACAGTCACAGTCTGGTTGGCCAACTTTTATCTTCCTCTGCAAAGACAAAAATGAAGAAGTGGTAATGGCAAGGTTCTTAAAAGTGTACACAAGCCAGAATTATGGCAGATTTACTACAGCCAGGGCCAACAAACCACAGTGTGCTTATATATTTTTACTCCATGTTTATATTTCCACAGTGGCTCATGCAAGGTTTTTTATTCTGTTGTGCCCCTGTTGTTTTAATATGCTTTGGAGGTACTATGTTGTAAACATGACATCCTGCTTTGACAATATGGTGTTTAGTATCGGTAAGAGCATTATTATAATAAAATAGTGATGTATTACTCACAGTAATGTCGTCCAAATACCACACCACAGACAGTAAAACAACACTATCTGTAATCATCAAACATTATGGCAGTTTGTAAAAGGAGGAGAATGAATCTATTTTTACAGATGGTGTTTGAATACGTTTTTAAATAGAAGTCAAAATGATTTCTTTGACGGTAATGGCAGATTTATAGCGAACACACCAAAAATATCGCTGTGCTTTTGGATTCATTGACAGCGGACACAGACTCCAGTGTTGTACGGTTTTGGCCCTCGTGTCTCCTGCTGACGAGCTTCACAGTAGACCACTTTGTCATCGCATTTTCTCAGCTGCAGAACATCCATGTTTAAGTGTTACACCATGTGGCAGCATGAACCGTGCTACGTAGATCAAAGCCATGTAGGTCTCTGATACAAAAGTGAGGGGATGTAAAAAAAAAAAAAACATTCTTGCGAATTTTACTGTTTGATTTATTTTTTCAAAATGGTGAAAATGTGCTTTTATGGCGATAGCTGTTTTCAATAGGGGCCATCTGACTGCAAAATACTGAGTAATTATATCTAAATTTGTCTTAAATTATCCCCAAAGACAAGGGCTTAGGTGAAAAGATTTGGTGTGAACCGCTTACCATATGTCTGATTTCGATTATAAGCATCTAAGTAGCTATAAAAATCTATTTTGACCTGTATTAATGCTGCGAAAAATGTTTTTCAATAGTTTATTTGACCTCACTGATGCACAATAACTTTGAGGGATTTGGTTGCATATCCTAACTGCCATAATACGGTCTCTCCTCAGCATCCAAACAGCAGGTGTTCAATTAAAGCAGGCATTAAATCATTTTAATCAGCATCTTTAAAAGAAAAAATACAAGAGAGACGCTGCATAGGTCTTAGGGTAAGCTTGTTTAGTCTTTTTTGTTATTTCAAGGATTTAAAAAATCATCTTGTAAACCACCAATTAAAATGAGCTACACTTTGCAGCTCAGTGTGAGCTGAACAGTTTTTTCTGCCTTTTTTGTTTGTTTTTTAGTTCAATTTTCTCTATTCAACCTATTGTACACATTTTTCGTGGTGGTGTGAGCTGTTCAGGTGATACATGAGAAATAAAGATTGGCGGCAAAACCCTTAAGTGAGGAGGGTTTGTGTGTTTGTGTGTGTGTGTGTGGTGTGGGAGAGAAGCATGTAGTTTAAAATAATATGTGACAGCTCAGGAAAAAGGGGGGGATGATAAAGGCACTGTTATTGGATCAATCTGACCCTGAATAACCCTGGAAAACACTTACATACGCACTGACGAGACCTAAAGAGGAGACTGAAGCCTGCTCTTTACAGTCTAGAAGAAAAGGATTTATCTCAATTGAACAAATGTTGATTTTAACTCTGATTAGTTAGTGGTGCTAGTGCTTCAATCACTCGGAAGAGTTCCATTCGGGCACCAGTTTAGTCTCGTCCTCCTTGTTTTGACAGATCCGAATTAAAGGACCGCGTCAGGTAATTAGCGACCGATCCAGAGGAGTAGCGAAAAGAAAGAAGAAAAAGAAAACACCTCTTTTTCTCTCTCACTCTCTCCGGCTTTGCTTTCCCTTACTCCATTAACCGCGTCTCTGACGTCACGTGGCGATTAACGTTTCTTATTGGCCCCGCGAGCAGATGGATGAGTCCTAATGAGCTGGCTCGCGGAGAGAAAGAGCAGGGTTAACATCTCGACTGGACTGTAAGCGTCAAGTGTGTCCCCATAAGCCGCTACCGCCGCCGCTCCTCCACACACAGCACCGTGGCCGGCGGGAGGCGGCCTTCTGCCCGGGTCTTTTCGCCGCTTCTTCCTCCGCTCTTTGACTTTTTTTTCTTTTTTTCGGGCTTTCGACTGCATGTTCGGCCACACTGCCTCCCTCTGCGTCTTCACTTCGGCCCCGCCGCAGCCCCGGCGAGCATGGACAGTCGGGTCCTCGAGCAGCATCCTCACGCCCAGTTCGGAGGCTCCTTGGGCGGGCTAGTGGGCTTCCCGTACCCGCTCGGTCCCCATCACCACCACCACCACCATCACCAGCACGTCTACGAGCTCGCGAGCGGACACCAGCTGCAGTCCGCGGCCGCGGTTCCTTTCTCTATAGACGGATTACTAAACGGCTCCTGCTCGGCCTCGGTGGTCAGCTCCAACCAGCTTCTGTCCGCCGACAGTCCGCATTTCAAACTCTCAGGTAGGCCCCCTGCTTTGCGTCGGACGTATTTTGAACCGTTAACACAGGTGAGACATGGCGGTATAATTAAAGAAGAGGTTCATTAGCACTTAAATTGTTAATTTTATGGCTAAGTTACTTTAAAACAAAACTTTACAGAGACAAAAGTCAATCCTCGTGTGTGAAAGAATTAGTTTGTGTTTGCTTAGACAAAAAAAAAAGTTTATTTACAGTTTGTGGTTGGAAAATGTTCAAGGAAACATTCCCCTGGAGATTGAATTGAAAATCGATTTAGTCGTCAAGGGGGCTGCTGATTCATACTTTGGTCCTAATTAGTTGTCCAAACTAAATAGCAAAATGAAGCTCGGAGGATACTATTTATTTCCAGCGGACGTAAGAGCCTTTGTTTGGGAGGCGACCCATCACTGGCAACAATATGAAAAGCCTAAGCTAGGCAAAAAAAATCCAGTCAGCTTTCCACCCAACGAGTTTAAATCTATACGCCAATTATGCCACGCACCTTGTAGCATGAACATCTTCTCTCTGTCTTTCACACATGCACACAAACACACGCACACACACACACTAAAATCGTGAATACACACACACACACACCAACACGTCTGCAGATTCGGGGGACCCGGATAAGGACAGTCCCGGTTGCAAACGGAGACGCACGAGGACGAATTTCACCGGCTGGCAGCTGGAGGAGCTGGAAAAAGCCTTCAACGAGAGCCACTACCCGGACGTGTTCATGCGGGAGGCGCTCGCGCTCAGGCTGGACCTCGTGGAATCGAGAGTTCAGGTAAATACGAGCAAATCAGTCTCCCTTATTTCGAGAATCGTTATTTCCTCTTGGCTCAGTTTAATCCGATAAGATGTCAAAAGAACAATAATGTTTCAATCATTGACATCCACGTGCACGGCCCACGAAGGCCTGCCCCACACTGAGGATAGATACTTCAGAATCCAGGCACCTAAGAGTTGTTTTCTTTCTTCTTTGTTTTTTTTTATTATGCTTGCAGACATTGATTTATGGTGGGATAAAAACCGTGCTCTTTACGAGAAACCCATGTGTATAGAAGGTAGATTTTTTCAATAGCTTTTCATTTTCAAATAATATATATTTTTGTCTTTTTTATTTTTACTATCACTATCTCCATTATATGCTCCTTAATTGCTGTTTTGTACTTCTAGGGGATTAAACTCTACTTTTGATGTATTTGAATTAGGCTGTTTTTTATTTTTTATTAATACATTATTTATACTCTTTATTAGTGGTAAAAGCAGTGGTATTATGTGATGAATATTACAAGGAACAGGAAAAAACAACAAATATAGCATAAATCACCAAATATTTTTCTTTCTTAAATTGAGGAACAAATTTGAAAAAAAGTCAATAGTACCATAAACAGCTTACTAATATTGGTTTGTTTAATTTGATTATATTCAGCTCTATAGCTTAAATGGTAATGATATTAGGAATACATCAACCACAATAATAATAGTAATCAGAATAGTGAGAACAATAATATTAAAAAAGACAATAATGAAGAGGAATAAGAATGTAGGATTTTGGACTGATTTTTTTTTTTTTCATTTGTTCATGCTGTATTTGACATTTATATTCCATTTATGGTCATTTATAGACCAGAGGCTATTCATGTATTTCTAAGCACAGCACATATATTTCACTTTCCGGATGAGTAAAAGCGAGACCGAGACAGAGCTTGCCGTTGCTTTATGTTGTTTGGGGATTTGGTTCCTAAACCTAAGATTATTGTTCCCTCAAGCTGCTTAATGCCCCTTTATCACTAGGTTTGCCAGGGAAAGATAGAACCAACATTAACAATTCATAAGGAGCACCATTGTCACACATGATGTTGGTCTCCCGTCCTTATTATGCAACGTTCTCGGATCCTGCTTGTGCATGCTTAACTCCTGGTGTTATCAGTGCCGAACACGAGGCTGTTAGAGCGCCCAGAGGCCGGCAGTGAGAGCTCAAAGGTGGGGGAAGCTCCCCGTTTTGGCTCGGCTCGGTGAGGGGACCACTGTGCTTTGCACCCCTTCTGTGCATGTGGATGGCTGGGTGTGGAGGAAAATGGATGGAAGGGCTGAGGAGCAGCGGAACAATAAATGTAATTGGCAGAGGTGTCCATTACGCTGACTTATTAGTAATTAACTCTGGCACATCTGTGCATGCACCGGTCCACGGCTGTGACCTACTGACCTCATGGAGTCTGACAGTGTTCAATCTTACAGTACGCAGGGATACATATCAGTGAAGAACCTGTTTCAGGATTCTGGGTTGATTTGTAGCCAATCTGTTGTTTTTTTCCCTTTTTATTTTTGCAGATGTAAGGTCTGCTGAGTGAGTTGTCAGACTCATGTGAAACTAATTTAATGCTGCCTACACTGTTAAAAGAATAAATCATTCTTATTTTCTCTCAGGGACAGAAAAAGTAAGAAGGAGAAAAAGATGTCTCTTAATATCACACAAACAATTTAAAGGCTTTGGAGTTTAATCAATGTATCTCCAATGCCTTGTCAAACAGTCTATATGACCTTCATTAAGATGTTTTTGAACTCCAATTTAAAAATACCTTGTTTTTCATAGTTACTCTTTAAATGTTGAGGCTGTGTTAATTATTGTTGTGATTGAATAGCAGTTTTTTTTTGTTCTTTTAAAAGGCAGCAATAGGTGTTTAACGGTAATCAGAAGCAAGTTATTTGGAACAAACTTTTAGTTTCCAACCAACTTTGAATTTTTTCATAAAAATAAAATAATAATTATATCAATTTACAACCAAAACCAAAATGATAAAGGTCTTTCTGGTACTTAGTTTGGCCGCTGACTTTGTGCGACCTCAAAAATGGAACTCAAAAGTGACCTTATGTGCAACCCTGTGTATCTCACTGAGTTCACTGATGGATCTGTGTGTGCACATCTCCATAGGTGTGGTTCCAAAACAGACGGGCTAAATGGAGGAAGAAGGAGAACACAAAGAAAGGGCCGGGGCGGCCCGCTCACAACTCCCACCCCACAACCTGCAGCGGCGAGCCCATGGACCCCGAGGAGATCGCACGCCGGGAGCGCGAGCGGGCCGAGAAGAAGAAACGCAAGCAGGAGAGGAAGCTGCTGAAGTCACAGAACAAACTCCTGGCAGGTGAGAGCTTCCACACGCCCGGAGGCTCAGAGAGCGACAGCGGCGTGTCGCAGTTCACCGACAGCGAGCAGCAGCCCTCCAGCATCAGCGGGACTATTCACATCGAGCTGCCGGCCTCAAAAGGAGCGGGGGGACTCCAGAGCGAATCCAGCTGTGACCAAACGCGACATGACTTCGGCCATCTACAGAGCCACCAAAACCAAAGAACGGCGGGAGAGCCGGAGCAGGTCTCTCCAGGCAGCACCCACAGCTCCAGCCCCGGAGGCCCGAGGTCCTCCGCCCTGCAGAAGCGAAACCCCTTCAGCGTGGAGAGCCTCCTCTCCGACTCTATGCCTCGGCGGAAATCACAGCTGGACTTCCCCTCGCTGTCCAATCAGAGAACACTGGTGGGTAAAGGCCATTTCCTGCTTTACCCCATTGCCCATCAGCCTTTGGGCTTCCTGGTGCCCCAAACAGCCCTGAAGGCCACACCCTGTCAGGACAACATTAACAGACTGGGCCTGGGACAGAGATGCGGGACGGCCGAAGGCACGCCGGCCTCCTCTGACCTCTCCGGCCTCACCGGCGCCGCCAACCCTTTGAACTCTGAGAGCGTGGAGCGTAACGCGCAGCATCGCCACAGTCACTCCGGCAGCAGAGCAGAGGGAGGTGACACGGAGGAGTGTGGCGGTGACTGCAGCAACGCAAGGTTCCCCGGCTCTCCTCCACCCAACACTGTGGCTCAGACAGCTTTTTCCAGGCTGAGCTCCGCCGACACGAGCGAGGAGAGGAGTCTCAAAGTTCAAACGGAGGCCTCGGCCAATGGCTGTCAATCTGTTGAGCCTTGTGCAAAAGACACTGGTGCGAGAGAGGAGCGAGCGTCTCCAGACCTCTCCGAGCGTCTCAAGACAAACACAGACTGTCAAGAAACACCCGCAACAGATGGAGAGGATCTCGATATGGACTAACACTTTCAAGAAAGCAAACATAAACAGAGGACCAGGAACAACGCTCAGATTATTCAAACATTCCCAAAGCTCTAAAGAAACTCTAAAGCATATCAGGAATCAGGAGACTTAATCCTCATCTTTTTCTTTCTCTTTTTTATCTTAAGGTGTGATGGCTCCACATGGCTCCTTAAAGCTGGGGGTTTCCCTGATATCCAGGCTTTAGGCCTTTTGTAAACCTGTGAACACCTTTAGCAGCAGGTCTCTCCTTTCTCTTCTTTTTTTCTGGCGAGCAACTTGTAACAAAACCTAGTCGACAATAAACACCCTAAACACAACAGAAATCCTCAGATATTGTAAAAGGAGAAAATGATATTTATATGTTAACATTTTGATAAATAAAGTTATTGTTTAAATTGATTCACTGTCTTTGCAGGGACATCTTGTGGGAAAGAGAAAACAAAAAAAGGTGGTGGTGTGGCTAAACCTTGGATCATGGCTGATGGAGTTTTTGTCATGTTACAGGAGATAGATCCCCCCTTTTCCCCCTGTGTACTGAGCCGGAGCTGTGGCTCAAGTCCGTCTGGCTGTTTGTATTTATTGCTTTAACAAATTTATTCATTTGAAAGGCCTAGCCGGAATGAGGTTAGTGGCCGCGGGCTATAGGACCCTGCGCCTCCTGCTGAGTTTTGATATGAAAGTAATTATTTTCCCACTGGCTGCCGCGAGTCTCGAGGCAGTTTTTCCCCCTCCTCCTTTCAGCCCAAAGGGTTATTAGACATTACCGATTTCTAGTGATATGGAATCACATAAACTTCCTACAATAATAGAATTAGCATGAAAGGCAGGGGTGTCAAATTGAAATGGGAAAATAATAGCCGCGCCAGCTGCACCGCGCGTGTGTGTTTGCGCGCGACCCGTGTGCGTGAGTGCGCATAGTCTATTGAGCGCGGGGAGGAGGAGGAGGGGGCCGAGATTGTGGTAGATTCGTGGGGCGGAATTTTCATGAGCTGCCGCGGCTGTCAGACGGCCCTTGTAGTCGGCTATATTAAGATAGATGTTCGATGATATCCCTCATTGTTCTGTCGCTTATATTGATGTTGCTGTGTTATCGCCCTATTGATCATGTGTCGCACATAATAGGACAGGCGCGCGCCCGCCCGCCTGCCTGCGCCTTCCTCCAAAAGCGCCTGGGCCCCTCGTCATTTGTTCTAATAGGACTGCTAGTCCCCCAAGGAGGAGGAGGGGGGGAGGGGGGGGGGGGAGACAGATAAAGATATCGGAGAGAGGGAGACGGCGACTGATATGAAGGACACGCGTTTGTATTTTGACCAGCTGTTGTCAGAGCTAAAAGAAAAAAGTATGGGGCGAAGTGAAGGATGGCAAAAATTAAACGTGTTTAGGGGACTCGCTTTCCCCAAACGTGCACGTGCGCGCGAGCCCCGTGCGTCTAGCACCCACCGGTCCTGCGCACGTCCACGTTTAAAAAAAAAAAGAGTGTGTTTGGCTTATGAAGTGTAAACTCCAGCAATTCCCTGGAAACCGAAATCCCAATTATTAAAACCATTAATTCTGGCGAGCCGGTGCACGGAGGAGCGGTGTTGACAGCCCGGCTAAATATCCCTTATCCCTCCCGGTCACTTCGCCTTTATTTGCAAATAAATTGAGGGACAGAGCTTTACTTTGCTGCGCCGACCTAAAATGAATTTCCGTGCCTGAGTCCCTTTAATAATATTTACATAATTTTCTCCCAGTGACTGTGCTATTTGCGCTGTTGGAATCGGGGGTCTTGCAGGAAAAATAATTAGACGAGAGGATGAGGAGGGAGCCAGAGTGAAAAACAGCAGGGGGAGGACGGGTTAAGACCGGAGCTGAACACTAAATTCCCAGACAGCTAAAATCAATGAAAGTAATAACCCTATTATTTAATTCATAAGGACATTATTTCCCCATAAGGCCTCGGGAAACGTCCCCTTCGACCGAAACAATCACATTAAATCGTTCATTCCGCGTGCACTGTGTGAAATTCCTCCTTTTATTCCCCCCCTTTTTTTTTTTTTCTTGAAACGCATTATTATAACGAGTTGGTTTCAAGAGCGCGATTAATTAGAAAATATAGGTTTGATCTCCCTTAAGCAAGGCCTTGTGCGCGCGCTCTCACTGCTGTGCCAGAGAGCCATAACGAATCAAGAAGGTGTCTGTGCAAACGAAGAGGGGAACTGTTTTTTCTCAAGACAATTAAAGGAATAGACTATGTGGGCAGTAAACCTGGTATTATGTTGCTAAAATGGAACTTATCAATTTCATAAGCCATGGACAGCATCTTAAAACAAAGAACCACAATTATCCTTCATCAATATACTTGTTTGGACATGCGGATTTATTCAAGGGGCCATTCATCAAGAAATGATCTATCTATCTATCTATCTATCTATCTATCTATCTATCTATCTATC
>CAJRST010013335.1:5659544-5767849 GCA_907169785.1 Menidia menidia | reverse complement strand
CTATCTATCTATCTATCTATCTATCTATCTATCTATCTATCTATCTAATCCCATTCAGAGGCTTTATTATGAAGCATAGGGGGAGTGTGCGCGTTTGGCACCAACACAAACGACCAATCGATCACGGCAGCCTGGGCCGGGCGGGCCCTGGCGGGGGCCCTCCCGCTGTGTCCGTGCCTCTCATGCATCACACTTTATGAATTCAATTTCAACCGGGAGAAATTTTCAATTTGAACGCGCGATCATTACGGCGTGGGGGGAGAGCGCAAATTGTTTTTGCTCTATTATGCATTCGGACGCCATCATTTTTCTTTCTAATTACCGAGGTGTCAGAGCGGCCTGTCACCCGGGCGCTGATTTTCAATTTAACTGATCATCATACATTCATTTTCCCATTTGATAAATCTGCTATCTAGACGCGGCCGCCATGCCCAGAATATTAAGCGGTGCCGGGGCGCGGTAATAGGGGGATGTGTATGCTGCAATGAGCGCGGATCAGGCAGCTAATTTAGCACCTTCCACATTCCCCGTCTCCATCCCCCATTTCCAATTCTCAAGAGGAGACGAGACAAAAAAAGAAAAAGAAAGAAAGAAAGAAAAAAAAGCACAGAAGAGAGTCCAATGGCTTTCTAACCTCCACCAACGAAGGAAAAAAAAAATCCCTGAGGTTACAGAAAATCAGGGCACCTCCTATCCACCACGTTTCGTTTTACAGTTTAGAGGCAGGATTAATTAATGCAAATTAAGTTTTTCAATAGATATTATTTTCATTTAATAGAAACAAATTTGCACAGTTAATTACAGTCGTGTAGTTTCAAGAACGGACTATTACTCATCTCCCTCCACCTCCAAACATCTCTGACTCTCCATCCACCTTCCAGGCTCCAGAGTCAATTAGCGGCTTGTGTTGTTAGGTTTAGGCGTCTTGGATTAGGACTGGATGGGCCCACAGCCAACATCACACACCAGTGATCCTCTGTTTGTTCTCTTAAATGCAAAAACTGTGAGGTGCAGAGCAGACTGTGGCGGAACAGATGTTAGAAAGAGTTCAAACAAAGCGTTCAGTATTTGCTTTTAAGGGCTAAGGTGTTATCGGTTTATATGCCTGTGGTCCATATTATCCACAATCAAAAGACTCAGTTTAATCTTACTCACTTTGTTCGGACAAATCTGTCTTTTAAAAAAATCTTTTCAGTCATCATACAGAGCTGACTTTGAAAGTTCTCAACACAAACAAGGATTATGGGCAATAATCTAATGTGTGACGTGCTGAGGAGGGAATTTCAGATGCGGCTGAGAGCTCTTCAAAAACAAATTAAAAGTAGAGGTTTGTTGGACAAAGTTCAATGTTTTAGGCCAGGGTTGACTTTTGAAAAATAAACCAACAGAGAAACTGCCAATGAGAGAGTAAAAAACATAAATACTTTTTCTTCAGAACATGTCAAAGAAAAATGTGAATATTGTTATTGTACAGGAAACCGTTAATCTCTATTTTAGTATTATAAATTACAAATTCTTTGTTAGCTTCTCAGCTGAAGTTCAGGGCTTAACTTCACCGGTAACTTTGAGGAGATTTACTTTATAAATTTAAAAAAATCTATTTTTATACAAATTTGTACAAATATATAGATGCACATGTGTGTCTATGTACCGTCAAAACGAAAACAGTGTTCTAATAATGCTCTGATCATTGAGTTACCATGTCAACATTCAGACATTTTTAATGAGGTTAAGGAAGAAAAGTGTTACATTTGTAAACTCCAAATGCTGGAGCCAGATTATAAAGTAGCAAAGCCAAAGTCAACAAACTTAAGGATTCATCTCATCTTAGTTTTTTTTTTTTTTTTGCCAGCCCCTTTTTTGGTGTTTTTGGTTTGTTGACTGAGTCACACATCTCCCAATAAGGCCACCTTGTTGAAGTGCCAATAAGTCCAGTCAGGACTTGTGTGTGTGTGTGTGTTGCAGTGTAATGAGCGTTTATATGCACAAAGCAGCTTTGGTTGTGTCGTGTTCTTTGTTTCATTAGCCCAGTGGTTGTAATAAATGCCAACGAGCCAACGGGATAGATTTTAATTAAGTCGGTGAGAGATGAGTGGAGTGACACAGAAAGCGGGGCAGGGCGGAGAGATGGAAGTGGAGGGGGACAGCTTTTCAATAAATCGGTTCGCTCAGGGGTTACTCGGTGATTTCCTCTGCAAAGTGTTGGGGCCGAGCAGGACTCGCAGTAATTTGGTTGATAAATCAGCTGCGTTAGGGGCATGGAGCTCGCTGCTCGACCGGTTGGTTCTGCGTGTGATTTATGTGTTACCCGGGGGTCGTACACAAGCTCCTGACAGTCCAGGATGAATTAAGCAGGAGCCAGCTCGCTCCTAATGAGCGGGTATTATTTCGCACACACCCCTGCTTTAAAGAAGGAAAAAAAAAAAAGTGTGAAGAACGAGGCTGGCATGAGACCCCCCCCCCCCCCCCCCCACTTCCTCCATCCACTGTGCCATCCCTGAGGTGTCGCATTGATTCAGCATCAGAGTTAACACACAACCACAAACACACACACACGCACGCACGCATAGTGTGCGTCATTTATCTACAGTCGGCTATCTATGAGACAAATTGTTCAATAAAGGATCTGGCACCAAGTGATTGGGGTTAACTGAAGCACAAAAGTGACAGACATCCTGACCAAAAGATTAAAACAACTTAACTATTTCATACGATATTGATCATCGATACAAGATTTGTCTTGGCTACCAGACAACGTGGGAAAAAAGTGGAAGACGACAGAGCGGGTTTTGGTCAAAAGCAGCAAAAAATGACCCTGGTCAACACTTTTTGAAATAGTTTCATTATTTGCCTTCAACTCCGTGTCAAAGGTCAAACAAGCATGCAAAATGGAAGAAAAACAAACAGAGAATTTCTTAAATCTTTTAAATCTTATTGCACATATTAGAACCAATTCATTGATGTGTGAGTAATATTACGACAATGCTATTAATTCTACAACTGTCTAATAGTTTGTCATTAAGATCATCAAGTTTTTTGTAAAACAAAATGTAAGTAACGTCCATTCATCCGAGTAACTTCTACATTATAAGTATCATAAAGCACAAACTTGAATTTGAAACTACAGCAGGTGGAGGCTGTGAGCAGGTATTTAATTGTTGTAAAGTAGGATTTTGGTCGGTTGAGTTCAGACTATGTGAAATTAGGCTTAAATGTACAGAATTTTAGATAGAGCATTATGGAGGGGGGGGTGTTCTCAAGTCACTGTGAAACAATAAACGCGCATTAAAACAGGAATAAAGTGCTAAAGCTCAGACGGGCCTGTGTGAAAGGAAGTGTTTACAGACAGCTCATCACCAGCAGACTTTGGGTTTTTCCACAACAGAGTCAAGTAAAGCAAGAACTGAGTACAGGTCAGAGGAAGGACACCGACAACAACTATTCTCAACACCAAATTCATTCCACTTATGCCCAAAAACCCAGAATGAAACGGGTAAAGTTGAAACAACTGCTGTGACTACAGATTGCAGACGTCAATACAAAACGTTTGAGAAACTTTCTTGTTTGGAAAGCAAAAAAAGATGCTTGGCTGGCACATTTTCAGTGTCCAAAAGGGATCCAACATGCTGCAGTTGGACATTTATGATATTCTACAAGAACATCATGGTGGGCATTTGTTTGATGAGGAAGTTTTACCTTTAGCTCCCATTTTCTGACACGTTACAGAGGGATTTTTTTTCTTTCTAATCCTTATTATTGATTCTTTTTTTTATTGATTCTCATCTTATCATTTTGAAAAATTATTTTGTTAATTGATGACAAAAGAATGCAATAACATGCGGATGAGCTCAAAGATGCTAGAGGGAAAGCCATGGTTTAACAATGCTGTATTTTCCTCAACTTTAAGTAAAAAAGCAGATATATAAAATATAGTAGACGATAGGCACAAAGTCATTTAACACAATATTATGAACTTGTCAACTTGTGACAGAGGCAATACCTAATTTAACTCAACAAGGATGGACGAGCTAATTTCACTTGAGGGTGTCATGTCAGTAATGGGAGAGGTAGTAAGTGGTCTTTCAGTGTTCTTTGCTTGTCGATTCAGTTGATTACCTTATGTTCCCTTCCAGTGGAGGGGGCATTCAGATGATTTACCTACAGGAGATGTGGAAATATTGGTGAAATTAATGTACATTTACAGTTGTATTTCAGATAATACAAATATATAACGGCTCAAAATTTAGCGGTGGCTAATCTTTTCGCTCCGTGTCCAAATCACATAACCATCAAAACAAACCCTCCAGCCATGTAAGTGGCATGTTTGTGCTCTTCTGTACGACCCTTCAAGCAGGAGAAAAAGGAAACATTCCGCACAATCTTCTCATTATCTGAGCAGATGTCATTCTCTGATCTTTTGTTTACAATGGCATGGACTCAAGGAGGAAGAGCTAAAACCGTTTTGCAAACACCCCTGTCACCTTCATGGATGAGCATTTGCCGGATGCCATGGTTACACACAAAGGCAACCCTTAAGGACGCGGGTGCTAAACTCCAGTCCTCGAGGGCCGCTGTCCTGCAGGGTTTAGCTGTTGCCCTGCTTCAACACACTAATTCACCTCGATGCACCATCAGCAGAATTGTTTAGAGCTTATCAATGTTTTGAATAGCTCTGTTTAATCAGTATCGGGCGCGTTCAAGCGGGAAAACATCCGTACCCTGCAGGACGGTGGCCCTCGAGGACTGGAGTTTGAAGTCCCTGTTTTAGGACAAAAAAATGTGGTTGAGTTGGGCTGTAGGTGGTTAAATTATAGTTAAAAAATCTACAGTAGTCACATGTTCTCCTAGAAATTAGAAAAAATATCTAAGGTTGGTGTGATCCAACTCAGGGCAGCATAATAAATGGGTAAGTTAGAGAGTCTCTGGTTCAAAATCCAGCTGTATCCTTACCATGTTCTTGCGATGTACGTATGTACGGGTTCATTTAAAGACGGGACTCCACCTGCGCTCTTCAGCTTGGCAGTCGTGTGCAGCACCATCCTCCTCCTTCCCCAAACGTAGAGGTTTTTCCCTGTTTGCCTGCATTGTGGTGACAGTGCATTATTCAAAGGAGTTTTGGGAACGTGTCGCAAAGAAGTTAAAGTTTTGCAGTCAGAAAATGACACACCCACTTCTGCCAAGCTGCAACATTCCTCTCTTCAGTCAGTGCATGATGAAAATGTGATTTAAGTCATTTGAAAAACTAAAATGTCATTGTTTAATATTTTAATTGTTCAAGGTTCGGGTTTTAGTCCACTGAATCTGTCACAGATGTTGCTTTGCTTGACCCTCAGACATTCAGAAATATACATATGGAAGCAAGAAAGAGTTAGTGGAGGTTTTTCATCACAAATGCAAAAGCAAAGGAAGAGTTTAAGAAATAGACTGGTTGTCTTTGAGTTGAAAGTTTGACGCTGTATCCTCTAATGTTCCCTTCCTACACATCAAACAATTCTTGCTGAACCTTGAATTTCCCCAAAGGCTTACAAATGTTTCTCATTTCTAGGAAACTTTGGATAGAAGCACTGGAATAAATGCTTCTGCTCGTAAAAAGCAGACAGGTCAGGCATGAAAAGGACATGGCTCTGATGAAGGTCGAAACCTCTTTCTTGGACTTGAATATTTCAGCCCTAACACGACATTTACGATTATACAATCTCACCATTTAAACTGAATTACTGTGGTGCAAATGTGTGTTTTTTTTCCATTCTGGGGCTGTGCTGACCAGTGTCGTTCAGACAACCTGAGACAACTTTAAGAGGAACGGCAGCTTTACTTGAAACATCACACTGGTGGTGTGATCCATTTTTTTTTTGTGACTCACCTGTGTTTTATTCCGGCAGCCGTCCGTTTAGTTTAGTCGTGGATGTGCATTTTTATTCTCATTTTACACGAGAAGTGGTATCCTGAGTGCACCTGTTCTTTTTTGGCAAATCCATGGGATGAAGTAGCAGAAGCTGTTAAACTGAAATAAGGAGACAATCATTAGAAGCAATGACAGTATAACCCATACCTTTGGGTTGCTTTAAAAGGATATTCTTCACTCCGCTGACCTCTTCATGGTGAGGGCTAAAAATGTAATCCCCCAAATTAAAATTTTTCACTTTACATACACTTAAAATGGACATTAGGTGCAGGTGGAAGTATAAAGTTGATTAACTTTGAGAAGGTTAGACTTAATTTCCTTTATTATTTGTTCATGTATTTTCACTGAGGCTGATAATGGATAAAGAGCTGCTGTTAGTTGAATTTTTCTTTTCAACGAAAGCATAATCTTTTATTCTAATAATTTCGGATATGTCTTAGGAGTTTTAAAGGTAGCAGAACCTTTAAATGTAACCCCAGATGTTGCAGATGTGATCCACATACTGCAGGGCAAAGAGTTTTACGTGTACTCGGACTAAGTGTGCAAGGGTTGGTCACATTTTCATATTTCCAAAAAGGGGGTGGTAGAAAATCTTAATCTTCCAGGACCCCGTGGGAACATGCCAGGAGTTCAGTATTATAAACGCACGGGTAGCTGAAACTTTTGTTTTACTTGTGTGCACTAATCTCTATCCTACCCTGCCCCTACAAGAATTTTGTTAGACTTTTTCATATTTATTTAATAAACGCTCGGAATTCAAATTGTGACTTTGTGTGTCGAGAATTAATGGGAAAAGCCCTAACTGTTAAATCGTAAAATTTGAATTAGAAAGTTTCCATGTAATGCATATCAAACATTTATTAAAGCCACGCAGAATAATTGAATTGTTCTGCTGGTCTGATTTGTTTAACTAAATTCTTTGGCTGTTGAAGTGTGATACAAGATTCCCTGCAGAATCCATTAAAGGCACAGGTATCTTTTGTGTATTTGTGCATCTCCAATACATACAAAAATATGTATCTTTCCTTTCCTCTTTTCTCCACCGTCTAAGCCCCAGCTCTGTCACTGCTTATCTGCATCTTCACTGCTTATCTGCATCCAGCCCCTCAGTGAGATTTCAACCACTGTGACACGCGGTGAAAGCAGAGGCTGTCAGTCAGCCGCACCGGAAAGATTGAAATCAGAGTGGGAAAAAGGGAAGACCAAACCAAAAGGAGGAGGTGTAGAAAAGAAAAGAAAAACGTATATCAAATAATACCTTTTCATTTTTGACCCTATGACAGAAGGCAGGCTTGAAATAAAGTAAGCTGATAGAAAGTGGACGCGTTAAATCAGCTTCCTTCGGCTCATGTAAATGTCAGCTCGCGTGTCCCCGCAGAAGAAAAATACAAACACATCTGGGACACGTTTTTCCTTCTCACTTATTGGGCTGATTATTAAGCAAAGCCTATAGTGTCAGCCTTTCAAGAACACACTAAGAAAGCATGTCATCCAAACTCTCTCTCACACACACACACACACATACACACACACATACACAGAGCAACCAGGGAGAAACTTTGTGTTTTAGTAAGCTAAGTTTCACACATCTACCGGAGGTGTCCTTGCTCTCTATTGGTGTAATTATCACTCCAGGAAAAGTGTTTCATTAGAAAACTCCTCTCTCAGACACATTACTCACAGAGGGCTGGACACAGACACCCTGGACAACGCACGTATGCGCACACACACACAACCCAGCCTATAATTCAACACCCCTCGTTCTTGTCCTCGGGCTGATCTGTTTTTCTGGACATCTTCACGCCTCTTCCTCTCCCAAATCATCTGTTCCTTCTTTGATGTTAACTTCTTTGACTGGAGCATCGTCTTTATCTGTCGGCAATTACAACTCCCGTTGCATTTAAACTGGCAGCGACCAATTAAATCAAACAAATATATTTTTGTGGTCTGGTAAATGTAGCATTCCTTTTGTTCTCTTTTTATCATCTGCCACTTCTTCCTGTTAACAGACCGTCATCCCCCCTATCTGTGCTTCTTCCTCCTCCTCCTCCTCCTCCATTCACTTCCCCTGTTGCCCCCCTGCTTCTAGCTTGGGAGGCCTGCAGGTTAATGAATCGTGAAGTGTGAAAACTTCCTGAGAGTGAACCGGAGCTAAATGCAGTTTCCAGATGTGAGTTCACAAACGTCTGGATGACCACTTGAAGGGAAGTCAGAAATGAGTGGGGCAGGTTAGGGGTGGGGTGGATGGGGTGAACAGGAGGACACAGTGGCACTGAGAGGTGGTAGAGAGGAGAGAGAGACAGAGGGGGGGGGGGGGTTAAAAAAAGGGAGTGACAAGATTAAGAGGGAAAGAGATACCTGACAAATTTCCCAACTAAGTGCAACTCAGATATCAGGCTCTGAGGAACGCACGCCAGCCTGGTGGTGGCGCTACAGGTAAAGTCAAGGGAACATGAAAATACAAATCAAACAAATAGCAAACGCCCAGTTGAAAATGATAGAGCGGACTGTTTATCTCATGCTTCCGACGGCAGCCCGCAAATAAAAAACTAACCTGACCTGCAGTGCATCCGCAAATATGTGTGTGTTAATTGTTAACATGTACACGCATGCACATGTGAGCCAGAGCGTGCCTGTAATCTGGCGTAAATAATGACATATCTGCCCCCTCCCCTCCACACACACACTTCCCCGGTGCCAGCTCTATTAATTATTTATTCTTGGACGCTGCAAGGGTGTCAGAGCTTGCCCTCCTGCACCTCGACAACAGATTTCCCCTCAGCTTTTCTCCTCCCTGCTTCACTAGGAGCGGTACTTTTTGTGTATTTGTGTCGTGTCTCATTATCCTGCTGCTTCTTTCTGTGCCCCACGAACAAAGACTTTGCCTCTGTCTGACATGCAGAAACAGACAGAAAGTTTCCCGTTAGTTTTTGTTTTGTGGCAGACAACACTGATTCAGTGACTGATGACGTCTTTTTTTATCATCATTAGAAACACATTTTTCCTCTGTGACACAGTCTTGGCTGAGAGCTGAGAGTGATTTTTGTTGCGGTGTCTCAAAAAAAAAGAAAAAAAAAAAACTTACTCCAAGCTGAGACCAGCATAAAATAATTAGAATTAGTCATCTTTCTTTTTGCAGCTATCCTATGAACGCTCCTACCTGTGAACAGCAGAGGAGATCCAACTCAAAACATCTGAAGTTTAAAGCAGTTCAATGTAGTGAGCGACAGCTGTGAGCAGCTGGAGGCCGGAGACAGCACAAAGGTGGCTTTAAAACGAAACCACTGGACATTTTCCATGATCTACTCTTTATTTGGGTCAAGAAATGCCATTCACAGCACTGGACAACAGTACTTTGTGTTAGTGTTGCTGTGTTTGCACTTCTAGATAAATGTTTGTGTTTGCATTTGGGTGCGGTTTAAGAGACTCTCCATGCCCGTCAATGACTGAAAGTGATTGAGCTCCGAGGGGTTATGAGGGGAAAATGGGCTGAAAACAGGACCGAATCAATACAATTTACTCAATAGCCTAGTAGCTTGTGTGTCCACGGGTTGTGTGTGTGTGTACTTGTGTGCTGGGACGTGTATTTATCTGAAGTGTGGCTGCATTTAACGTGTCAAGTTGAGGAAAAACAACCAATTGCCTCTTAGCACACGCTTTATTGACCAGGGGAACACACACACCCACACCCATTTACACTCACTGCAGCCATATTGACTGGTAGGAGGGAGAAACAGGTTTAAGGCAATTAGAGTAGTGTACTTTCTGCCAGAAACCCACTATGATCCTAACACCGCAGTTAGCCGAGTGCCCATAAAGTGTGACTAATATCACATCAATTGAAGGAAGTGAAACAGGGCTCTGTTGAACATGGCTGCTGTTTTGTTGCCATCATTACGGCCGAACTAAAAAAAAAAGGAAATCGAGAGCCTGCGACTTTGGATTTTTACGTACGACTGGCTGCATGCAACGAGCACATGTGAGAGCGGGAGACTTATCACAACATAAAAATCAGAATTTAAGTAAACAAACTGATGACAAGATGTCAGCCAAAGAGGAAACAATGCCTCTTTAAATCCAATGGTGGTCACTCTTTAAAATTAGAATAAACCCAACTGAGCCACAGTCCTATGACATAAACTGAATAAGGAGGAATGCTTCTAATGGCTCCGTCTGTAGTAAATAATCCTAGAACCCTGTGTCAAGCCAGCAACAGAAGCCCTCAGCTGGTTCCTAACCACATGTTAACACTACAAACAACACAAGCACAACAAGTCACCACCAACCTGTCAGTCTCAAACCGAGCTGAGCGAATGATGAGTGGAAGGTCTGAAGGTTAACAAGCTCAGTGGCCGGGGAAAGTTTGCATTTTTACGGGGCACCGGCGAGAACACGTCCATGTCATGTGTTTGCGATTTCCCTTTAGAATAACAGTTCTGTGAAGTTTTAAGCTGACTTAATATGAGAGTGTGTGGTGGCATTTTCCAGCCACACTTAGGCCACAGCGGTCAGGGGAGAGAGGGCCATCAATCACCATGCTGTCGTTGTGAATGAGGCGACAACACAAATTTATCAAAAGACAGTCCACCATAGACCAAATAAATAAATAAAGGATTTAAGGTGCTTGACACAAAACTGTTTGGAGGCTCTCGATATGGAGTGTTGCGAGTGGTACACAGTCATCTCGATTCTCATTTCATTTTCAACCCCGCATCTGTCAGCACGTTCAAGTAGCTTTATATCACTCAAAAATGCTCACTGCCCTGCGAGAAACACACGCACACAACAGCAGCAGCCTGACAGCTATCTCTATTTTTGGCCATTACTCTAACTTTCAATTCCTGCCGCAGCCTTAACTACGACGCCAGAAAAGATGTGCCTCGTTAGGATTGGACTAAAGCCACCGTAAACGAAGGGTCTAAATACGGAACATTAAAAAAGAAAGCGGTTGGTTTGCCAGTTCAACTTTCGTGGAGTTGGCTTGCACTGGAGAAGGCCAAACGACTCTTGCAACCACCAAAGAGAGGCCAGAGCTCGGAGGGGATGTGACGTACCTGACTTAATGGCGGCCAAGACGGTAGCCTTCTTCTTCTACGGTAGCCTTCTTCTTCTACGGTAGCGCTCTTCTTCTCCGCCTCTTTAGTCTGTAGATCTGCATTCCTCCAAAACAGAGCAACGTGCTTCTCATACCAAGCAGCTTATCGTGACAAAGCACGACGTAAAACCTAAGGCTTCATGGGCAATGTTGCAATGTTCGTGGGTTTTCTTCATCTTTGAGTTTTTATTCCTTCCTTTTTGGAAAACAGCGCCCCAAATGAGCAGGTGTGGAAACTCAGTTTGGTTGATGTTCAGAAGTGCAGTGTGAGCATGATCTATATATATATATATATACACATATGTAAATTTCTGTGTGGCAATAGCATCCCAGAGCAACAAATTCTTATTCCCAGCCCATAGCCTCATTTCAGTTAAAGAACTTTGTTAGGTTTAAGCATGTTAAGAGCTTGGTGAGCACTACAGCTCGAAAAGTATAGACATTATAGATTATTCGTTTTAAATGTGTCATACCACTACTTTAGCTGGGAGATTACCTACAGGTTGAGAATTGATGCTGTGGGTATGACCTCACCTGATGTGAAAACTATTCCCGTGGCTCCTAACCAAACATCAGAATATGACTAAGGTTCAGAATGGATCGTCTAGAGAGGTCAAAGCATTGATCAAAATACTTTACAGTTTGCTTCTGATACCCTTGTATGGTGTTCAGATCTTGAAGTTGTGAAGGCTGGGATGAGTTTTGACGATGTGACTTATTGGTTTGTAATTGTCCCCCTGACTTTTCCTGCATGTGCCACAGTTTAAGGGGGCTCACCCTCAGTTATAAATGCTGTATAATCTGTTGAAGAACTGTGTTAATTAAAAAGCAAATAAAGCGACTTCCCTCCGAGTGACAATTTACATGTCACTTCGTCTTTTTCTAGTCTCCGCTCGTCTCCCTCTTGTCTGTGTGGTGTAACGTTCATGCCATTGGGAGCACTTGGTTCAGTTTCTGTTTTATAAACATTTGAGAACGCCTACAGCTCCCATGTGTAGGCGGATCCCTGTGCCCTCTCTGTGACTCTGTAGACATCTCTATATCAACACAGTGCAAACATCTCCAGAGCACGCACTAGCAGACACACACACATATATGCAGGCTAACCCCATTGCAACCTGTGAGCGTAAACACATTCTACACACACACACACTAACCTGTCAGTTGTCAGGAGGAAAGAACAGCCAACTGAGACATGCAAGTGTTGGAAAACATTTCATCCTTATTACCCTGTTATTCTCTCCCTCACACGCGCTCTGTATTTCTGTATTTAGGCATCATCATTCCCACCTTTTCTCATATTTCTTTCTCACGAGGGGCTCCTCTCTCTCGCTCCCTTCCTCCCTCAACTTAATCTCTCTCAGTCTTACTCCCTTTTCTCTTCCTCAGTCTTTCGCCCCCCTCAAGGTGTCTAAGCTGTGAGACATTTAATCGCCGCGGTAACGGTTTCATATCTGGAACAGAAATCAAATAATGCCAGATGATTTACTCCCCCTAGCAACCAGGGAGCACAGCCCTAGCAACCGACCCAACCAGCAGGCCAGACCTAATCAGGTTGAAAATATTTCAATTATTGTGTTGATTCTTGGAGGCCGGTGCATGCGTGTGCGTGCACGTGTGTTTACAAAGATCAGCCCGCTGTATTGGGACGAATGGTGCTGTCATTGATCTGAATACCTGAGGAGAGCAGGGAGGACATTAGCAAAGAGAAGAGACTGTATGTGGCATAGAGGCACTATTAGGAGCACTGCTGTTATGATGGAGACATTAGAAGGATACAACAACACATGGTCATTCTGGCTTGGGTAGTGTAACAGTTGGCTTGCGCTCTGTGCGTGTGTGGGTGTGCGCGTGTGTGCGTGTGTAAGAAAGACAACACCAGAGCTGGCATGGCAGAAACAACAGAGGATATCCAAAGAGCAGGAAGAGGATCCAGACTGCAGGGAGCCAAAGGAGCAAATCAAGCTTTACTCCTCACTCTATCAAACACAGTTGCACGGTGCTCATGTGGGATTTCGCTGGAGCTTGGAGTAGGGTGGGAGCATGTGTCAGGAGGGGTGGCAGCACAGGGAAAGTATCTCTCTGCATTTTGTGAGTGTTAGTTGGAATAAAGCAGGAGCTTTATGTGTGTGTCTTTTTTTTGTTTGAATGCTTAGATGAATAGTAAGTTGGAAGAACAATGAAAGTCGGTAACTTTTTCGAAAAACAAAAAATGAAAAGGCTATTTTTGAAAACAAAATGCAGAACATACTTTGCTCTTTCCTTTTAAGGATCTATTCCGAATTCAATTTCCATTTTTTTTGCCAAGAGGATATTTAGAGATGGCGTGTGCATGTGAAAGTAGATTTGTTCACTTCATGACACATTGATAATCGACTAGACAGATTAATACAGGTTGTTTCCCTGTGCGAGGCAAATTAAAAAAATAACTTATCTCTTTGCTTTTTTAAACATCCCATCACACCTCTCCATTTCTTTGTCTTTGTTGTTTTTATAGCATGATCATGACAAAGGGAAAAACAGAAGGAAGAATTAAGAAATGACTTCTAATCTACCTTTTCAACATCTGATTCTCTGATGGTAATTATGTCTGACAATTGGCCTTCAGGGAAAAGACAAGCCTACTTCAGTGGCATTTGCTGTTTGCAAAGGAACAGAGGGAAGAGCGTGACAGAGCAGCGAGGCAGAAATGTAGCACAAACCACGACACAGAGGAAGAACAAAAGTGAAAAAATCTCAGCACAGAGAAAATAAAGACTGGGTGATGGACAGCAATAGATGTAAAAAGAGGTTCTAAAAGATTATGAATTAACATATCTTAATGGAGAAATTCATGTAATGCGAACAAGAGAAATCTGGACTGATTTGTGCGTCATCGCATTGTGTTTTTGTCTGTACATGTGTGATCAAAAAGGGGATTTTTGGTTGCAACATAGCCCGTAACAATCCTGTGTTTCAAGGGTTATTCTCCTCTTGAGCTGTTATCCATGATCAAAACTGTTTGAGTGATTTTAAACTAAATGTCATGTTTTTTTCGGACCATTTTGAAGAGCTTTTCACTCAAAACTCTGGGTCGCTAAAAGAGGAGGTGGGAAGGTGAGGCAGCGGTTCGGCTTGTTTTCTCCAAACTAAAGAGCTTTGTTCCAAAACATTTAACATCTAAAAGCCGACAGAAAAGATCAATTTAAAACTTTGTCACCTGGTGCCAGACCTCTCAATTACCAGCCTCCACAATTCTAACATTGGCAGTGATTCTGCTTGGTGCCAATCTGTTTCGGGCTATTTTCCTGGGAGAAAACAGACAGAAGACCTTACACTGTATATATACTGTATATATACTGTAAGCCAAAAAATAGAATAGAAAAAAATTATAGAGCCAAATACTGGAAATCAATCAATGAATTCCTGAATGTTACCATATTAGTTGCGCTTACTAATTCAGCCCTGGCCTTGCTGACTCCTGTTAATGCTGCACATTTGCATCAAAATCCAAAGATCCACAAGTAAGTCCAAAGCTTCAGTGCAACAGAAAGTCTTTGTGGCCCAAATCTTTTTAAGGAACAGAAATGGAATTGTGTGCGAGTTAGTCATTTTATGGTGTTGGAGGATGTGTTATCGGATCAGTTAAGAATTCATTTTTGAAGAAAGAGAGCTATGTCCTGCTCTGATAGTGTTTGATAGCTCAACTCACAATCCACCAACCACGGAACAGTGTGGACTGAGACCATGCGAGGAATTTCTGGACACAGTTGAGCACAGCAGTTAAAAAGGAAAATAAGCCTTACTAATTGAGTTTTTTGTATAGCAGCCAGAGAGTTTTATATAACAGAAGTGATCAGCCTGAAATCTTTGCAGGTGAAACATCCGCATCATCCCGCGCATTTGATATGGGCCTAACTTCAGCAAATTCAAAAAATTATGTATATTCCTCTATTGCACTTTGGCCTATTCATTTGGAAAATAGCACAATCAGTGGAGAAAAAAAACTGTGGGCCCAAGAGCTGTAAAAGATAAAGAGGCGTAGAAAGCCAGAGCAGGTTTTGGTTGAATAAACGAGAAGTCAAAAGGAGTAAAAGTGTTGATGGGAAAAACTGAAAGGACTGGGGGAAAAAAAACGACTTTCTGCCAATCAGTGCCATAATCACACTTTCCAATTTCCTCTTTACATTACCAAGACTACCACCCAGCTATAGGTAAGGCTGCCTCAGTATTTAAGTGTGTGTGTGTAAGACAGAGAGGGAGAGAGTGTATGTGTGTGTGTCAAAGTGAAGGGCAGCTAAGCGTAAAATTGAGTCCAGATTCATTAGGTTCTGTGAGCTGAGCTGCAGTTGGTTTAAGTGATACATTTCCTCTGGAAGTGGAGGTGTGGAAGTGTGTGGGTGGATGGGTGTGTGAGGGGGGTCAGTCGCATGTTACGGGTCCCTTTCTCTGTCTCACACCTGCGCACAGACACGCGCACACGTACACACCAGAGATTTGCACACACTGACAATCCAGAGGCCTTTATTCCATTTCCCCCTCCTTTGTCTCAGTGGTGAGTGACACTGTAAATCTGAGCCAATTTCCTCCTCTAATCATCATTAAAAAGCGCAAATTACTCCACTCTCCATTAAACACTCCCACATGTCTGCTGCTATTACGAGAAATACCACCGTCTCCATATATACTACTCTGAGGCCAGCCGGCCCTGTGTGGAGTTTAATTCTAACCTCACTTTATTAATGAAAGAAACACAAACATGAGCACATGTCTACAAACTGGCGGAAAAAAACATGCTGGACTATGTTTCACACCAAAGCAGGACTGAACAGCTCAACAATCCATCTTTTCAGCGACAAGCACTTTTTAATAAAGACTTTAGAAGTGTCTCTTTAGGCAGATGAAAAATAGCAGAGTTTAAGGGAAAAAAGAGACACAAGAATGAGATCTGAATGAGTAAAAGGGCTAACTTTAAGAGCTCATGTTTCATTGAATGAGCTCTGATCTATCAGTGGTCAATATTTATTCCAACTTCAACTATTTAATCTCATTTGCTGGACCATTTAAAACCAAGATACAGTCTTTTCCTAAACCTAACAAAGTAGCTTTGATTAGGAAACTGAACGAAACAAAACGTTTAACAGAAATAATACAGTTCGCTCCAGATTGCTTGATTTTTTCCTGGTTTTTACTAATCGTTTTAAAACATTCAATTGTGTTATCAAAGTACTCAGGAATGTGTAGGATACTGGAAATAAATGACCAAGAGCGCCATTTTAAAGAGTCTGCCCATTAAGCTGTCGCCTACAGCCTAATTAATTAAAATGTTCACCTTTGTCATACATACACCACCTATTGGATTGATTTACACACTGAATTTTGTGTTTAGCACATTTTAATCATTGCCTGTTCCCTGTTTTGTAGTAGTGACTTGAGCCAGGTCATGACGCCACATAGTTAATGACACTATGAGTCGTTCAGATTGCGCCATGCTGAGAAACGACACATGAATCCAACAAGGTCAGGCATGGAAAGATTGAGATTTCAACTCCGACAGAAGGTGACAAAGTGGCATGTTGAGACATGAAGCCTGCACAATCACACGCTCAGTAATTGAAAAGAGAGTTTGCATGTTAATTTCATAATTCTAAGAGGTTGGTCATTTTGATCTACTTTCTAAGGATTGGTCTGAGCTCACAGGGGGTTGTCTTTGTTAAATCACCAAAGGTGAAAAAAATCATTCATGTTCAGATGCTTCTTATGACATTTTTATCTGAATCACAGTGAGGCTAAAAAACGTATAATCTTTTGATCATTTTACCTTTTAATAAATTCATGCTGATGTGTTATTAGTGATAAATGTAAAATTACATCTTTTTACACACCTCTGATAAGTATCTTCTTTTTGTTGTGTTAGTTTTTTCCCTTGATAACTCATGCTTTAACTTCAATCATCGTGATTAATCATCGTATTTGGTCCTGAGTTTCTTCAGACAAAAGCAACAGTGGGACTACTTTTCTCGTGTTTGTGCCGTGGCAACATGGAATGTATAAGTACACGCTTAATATAAAGTCACATTTTGCATCAGTTTGGCAACAGATGACAAAATATGAATTAAAAAATATTGTGGCCTGGCGGAGTGAAAAATGAAGAGACCACCTCTCTGCAAATTATTTCTTAAACTCCAGGAAGAGTCAGTCTGTGAATTACACAGTTTTAGGGCTGGTCAACAGTTGAGGATGATGGGGTTTTTCTTATTGAATATTGGAGGTGTGTGACAGCCTCATTTCTTGCCTGTGGCCCGAATCTTGTGCTGCAATATTCTCACCACCGAATTTCATTTCACTCTGACATTGGGGCCTAAAAATAGATCCTGTATTTTATTGGTAATCCCAGACTGAAATATTAATAACCTGAAGGGTGCAACATTATTCAACCATTAACAGAGAAAAGGTCAGCTAGACCTGACCCCTAGTTTTGCATACCCGTTTCACATTGCTAAATAGCCCCTGTGTCTTCTCTGATCAAATGAGCTGACCACAGATTTAATAAATCAATACCACATGTCCACTTTGCGTCCACACTCAGCATTGAGGAAGTGGGCGACTGCTTGGTACTTAGTGTGTTTTCCTTCTTTAAGTGCGGGGTTAAGTGTGTAAACGTAGGGCCGCATCACACACAGATGGAAAAAGGATTCGGACCTGTGCCATGCGAGCTGTTAAGGTGTTGCAGCCACACCTTCGCTCTCCTCCCGGCGCGTTAACTCCCTCAGGGAGAGCCATAAAGCAGCGTTTAACTCTTAATGGAGAGAACCCCGGTGAGCGCGGTGCAGCTGTCCCTTCATTAGCCCGTGTTTGTTTTCACAGCTTGTTTGTTTGTTTATTGCTGCGTGTTTTTGCACCTGCAGTGCAGACATTTAGGGTCGTGAGAAAGGTTTCAGGGGGATGTGGTCATGATAGGAAACAGGACACTGGGAAGGGATTCGACTGAAGAACCCACTTCCATAGCCAGTGGATTCTGTGTACAAATTGGTGGCATGCTCATTGGAAAAAGACGGCTTTGTAAAATTCATCTAGCCTGCTCTCTAGGATACTGATTCCCAAGCTGTTGTTCCTGTCTTATTTTTAAAAATCATGATTTTTTTCTCCTTGCAACGACTAGATTTAAGTGGTTTTGCATTACAAATGAGGTCCTAACAGCAAAATATCCTGTTGGACGAGACTTATCTGTGTGACATGCTTCTCCTTTTAATGTACATTTACCATCTTCACCGTTTTAGTTTGGTGCATTATCAAGTCTTAATTTTACGTAGTAGTAAAATCCAATTCACACTCAAACCTGCGAGGCAACAATAATACGTTTCCACTCGCTTTGCGTTTGAACAATGGGAAATTGCAGGGGGAAAAATCTTGATGCACACCAATAAATGGAGGGCAAAGAATGAGTTGTTTCTCCTGCCTCCTTCCCTTCATCACTCCCACTGTCTCTTTAGATCCCCATCTTCCTCTAATCACTCCTCTCTGAATCCTACGTATATAATTCAGTAGCAATTCTGTTCCTCCATTACCTCTGTCCTCCCTTCTCATGGGGAGACACAATGAGATATGACATTTCATTTAAGTTTCCCTACCACCTTGCACCTTCACTCCAAGAAATAAATAAATATTTCATCAGTAGCCACGAAGAGACAAAATAAAGATGTGCATGCACGCACGTGCGCAAGACACAAAAACACAACAACACAAACAGGCAGGCCACAAAGGCGGGGGGGTGGAAGCCTTATAAACACCTTCATACATTCATGCTCACATGCAGGCTAGACACACACGCATAGGTATTGGTACATATTATTGTAGGGCCGCTGGATGCAGGCGTATGTAAACTGGAATACTGCAGTCTGAGGCTTGAAACAGACAAGGCAGATAAGTAATGAAGATAAGGCATCTCCCTCTGTACCTCCTATCATCCCGCCTCTCTCGTTAGACTTCTTTATCATCTCCCGTCCTCTCTCACTTTCCCTCACAATCTCTCACAGGTCTTACCTAGAGACTCTCGGCTTTATTGTCTTAATTAAAACAGAGCCTGTTTAATTATTTTAATCCACACTACTGCACAACAGGGAATCCTGAGGAGAGTGTGGCTGGGAGGAGGGAAGGAGCGAATATGTGTGTGTTGGTGGAGAGGGGTGGGGGGGGGGGGGTGGCCCTGACATTTCAAATTAAGCTCTTCAAGTTCAAAAGCAAGAGTTCTTATCACTTTTCCTCTCATTCATTTTCCCATTTCTGTCCTTCTCTTCCTCCATCTCTCCACGAGGCTGGCCTGCTCACGCTGATCTCGTCTACCACCGCTTCTTCATCCTCCTCTTTCCCTCTCTTTATTTCCCCTCTTGCCTCGTTTCTCTCTTACTCCTCCTCCTCCTTTTCACCACCTTTGAGAGATTAGCATTTTGAAGAACAGCCTTGTTGAGTGCCTTTTTCAAGTCCATGACATCAAAAGAATCTGCGATTATTACAATGCCGCATGGAGTCACGAGTGCATCTAAAAAATATATTTTCTTATCTTAATACGCACCCAGGTGCACACAGATACCCTCACATGCCACACCATAAATGCACACGTAAGATGGCAGTCATTTCAAACCTGTTTGATTGGTTTAATCCTACTCTTCATTGTTTGTGGGCCTCCTCTGGATTGCACAAGAGCATTCCAGACTGAATCCTTGGTCGAGAAGGATTGACAGCACAGAGGTCGTGTCAAGACCCACAAATTGAAAACTCCAGCCCCTTTTTAACCATTTTTTCCTCCTCAGCCATCATGTGTCACTTATCCTTCGTTAAAGTAAAAGAAAAAAAGCCAAATGTCTGTCATGACTTGAATATCTGTTGTCTTCATACCTCTGTTTAGGGTGTAAATATGAAAATATAGAAATATCAAACTTATTGTTTGGGAATACATTTATAATGCAGCTGAAGTAAATTGGGTTTGTTACCCATTCACCACAAAGGGGCCATTCAAAGATAGTTTAGAACACAGGTCTGAATATATAGAGAGCAACTTTGATATATTAGCCGTTTAATAATGGAACATACTCAAGATACATCCATGTAATTATCATCTTCAAATGTTTTGTCCTCATGTTTACTGAAATTGTACTTATTTTCCATCATTGCCTTCATGGTCTGTCCAGTCTTGTGTTACATTACCCCAAAAGGCCTCCTCCCTTCTGAAGGTTTCTATGATTGATTTCCAGTGATGTCCATGTGCATGTTTGTACTGGGACTTTTTTTTTGTTTCATGAATTTCAACAGTTCCATCACATATTTTTTTTTACACCAACGTCAATCTTATGTTCACTCCTGAAACATCTGAGCCAACTGTGAACAGATACGTCCATCTGGACATCTCAAGAGTCACTATGATAAACAGTGAGTTCTCTGTGGCCATGTGCTACTAAAAGGGGGTGAAGGGATCACTGCCTCACTGTTCAAACTAATGCTGTATATACACAGACATACGAGCAAACGGAATTCTCCTGAGCATATTGTGTGAGTTTCCTTGAGACAGCATAGGACGCTGCATGAGAAGTTCTGCTCCCTGTGGACCACCCCAGAAAGCGAGATGGGCTCTGGAGGACTTTGAGGTGGAGTAATGAAGACCAGAAACAGATTAGAGACGGTGAGGCTGAGTAAAGAGGATACGTTACATAATTTGTGCTCTCTCTCTTCTGCATTTCCTACCCATACGCTGTCTGATTAGTGTGACCTTGAAGCAGCCGCACCTCAGCCTGCTCCTGTTGAACTCTGGGTAATGAAGCCAGCATTTACAAATTGACAAATAAACACCTGGTTCCCTGGGAATGATAATAGGCTCCATCTCTGCTCCATGCCCAGTCATATTTCCACTGTCCTCCCCCCTCTATGTCAACATTTCTTCCCCCTTCTTCCTCCTCCCTTTCTCTATCCGTTTCAGCAGGGAGTCTAAACTCCCCAGATTTCCAGTTTACCTTCTGATTAAGGGGCGAGTTGAGCGTTTCTATTCCCTCTGTCTTCCTCCTCCGTTGTATCCCTCATTCATGTGCTGCCACGGTAACTAGCCTATTATCTGACAGTTCCACTCCACTGACCTGCCCAATAACAGCTTTCACATCCCTATAAATGCCCCTGAGAGAGCAAGGGAGAAAGACACAAGAAGGGGAAAAAAGGTGTGTGTGTGTGTGTGTGTGTGTGTGCCTTGTGTGCCTTGTGTATCACAGTATAAACCCAAGAGATTGCCCTGTGTTATAAACATTTACGCGAGGCTGACAGATCATCTCCAAGATCCAGGATTGGTCTGACTCCCCCTGTCCCCCCGGCGAATTGAAAGCCCAAGATTAGCAAGATGATAGCTTTTCAGATTGGCAAGGAAACACAGAAATGAGTTTCAGTGGGTGAGTTTACAGAGGTTAGATTGGGACAGTTAAACGGCAGATAAATTGATGGTTCTCTCATTGTCTTTCCGATTGTATGGTGGCTAAATCTATTAACCATCAACGACTTATTTCTGCTGCAGTAGAAAGCAGATATGAAAGATGAGAATAAGGATATGAGGGAACGATGAAGGAGGTAGGTGTAAATAAGTCAGGATTAGTTGATGAGAGCAGAGAAAAATTAGAACAGAGGGATGACGTGAGGTTTATTTAACTCTGCCCTTAATATTCACTATACTATTATAAAGGGAAGTAAACATTTGCCACCACGGGTTTGAAATGATGTCAGTTGAAATTGAGTTGAAATATCGGCTCAAGTCAATTTCCCTGTTGCTAAAGTGGCTAAAGATTGTTCATTATTCATATTGACTGTAAATAATAATGAACTCTGTACTATTTGATACTGGAAAAACATTCACATTTGTTCTGGCAGTGACTTAAAAAACACCTTCTAGATATCTACGCACACACATACACATACTAACATTATTACAGTGTTAAGGTGCATTTTGTGCTGTTTTGATTGAGTGAGAGCTTAAAAATGTTTGCCCAACATTAACTAAAGTTCATAAACACCTAAGAAATAAATGGAAGAGGTCTGAACACACTGCTGAGAGTCATGCCCCCAGTTCTATTCGAGGACTCTGCAGCTTGTTGAACACTTCTGAGCGAGTCTTTAGTTACTCGTGAGTCTTAATTCATTGTATGAAAAAAAAACTAGCCTGAGGGGAACATCAGTAATAGAGAATATCTAGAAAGTTGTTCGTGCAGCACGATCACACAACCCATAAAGGCCCACGAATCGGAGGACCTGCTGAAAAACGCAATCTAAAAATACATACAGGACACATTAGTGTGATTAACTGTGTTTGATATCTCGCTACAGCTCACAACAGGTAAAATGACACAAACACATACTACCAACATAATATGCAGCACACACCCAGACTCGCACAAACTAATCCTTCACAGAAGTGAACTCAATCAAAAAGCTCCGCTCCTATTAGAAACTTGATAAATTACTACTGATAAACGTCTCCTCAACAGACTGGGTCAGCGCAGTGTGTCTGCATTTGAGGGTGTGTGAGAGTGTATGTCTGTACGACGCTATCAAAGCAATAAGTCTGACACACTTTGAAGGAGGAATTTAATGAGCCCATTTAGGAGTGATTAAACAAAATGACAGTCTAACGAGGAGGACTCTGTTTTAATTTAACAGTTATCTTCCAAATCCCAACATATCTGCTGCAGCAGCTTTAAAGTCCTTAAAGATCTGGATTAAAAGTACAAAAAGAGAAAGGCTTTCACAGTGTTCGCCCCTGCCCATCCATGAAAAGAAGAAATTCCATGAAAATTGCCCAGTCAGGGCTCAGCCAGTGAGCTCAAGGAGTGGAAATATTTTTTACCCATGGAGTATGCACGCATAAACAGATGTTAAGTGTATCAACATTACACGTAATTGAGAATGCATCAGTTAGAACACAGTAAAGAAGGTAGAGAGAGATCTACACACAAACGATGTCTTCTTTAATTGCAATTTTTTAAGTGAAAACGAAAGCTGATCTCTAAAATCTGGTATTACAAATTTCTTGAAAGAATGTGCGGCCCAATCAAACCTTAATAATGAGGCTGCGAGAATGGACATGACAAAACAGACTTAGTCCACAAATAAGCAGAGTGGACTGGAGTGTGACTACAGCTTGTGAGTTTCAACCCCAAAAAATCGTTGTCCCAGTGCCTTCAGGTCATGTTTAGTTCAGATTGAAATCAAGCTTGGCTTGGAGTCCACAGAACTGTGGACCTACCCGATAAACTTCCGCCCGTTACCGTCGGAGCGGCGTGCCCCCTTTTGACTCTAAGAGGACAGAAACGTTTTAGTTGGAGCATGTCAGGGCGCGCTGACAGCGAAGAGGAGAAGGCGAACAGAGATCCCGATGTCTGGGATGTTTTTGAGACGCTCTGAGATGAAAAAGGTGAGAAGGGGCACTTGAATGGTTTCCCATGATCCCGCTTGACCTGACCTGGGCTGAGCTAGACTCAGATGGTGGCGGTGTGCTTGTGTCGGGGGCAGTTGGTTTTTTGGTCTGTCTGGTCCTTGTAAACAGGGGGCTGATGTCGGAATGCTTGTCCAGAACAAACCACACACTGTAGTGGCTCAGAAGCACCAAATATGAGTCGTGGTTGCATTTGATGCTCATGTGTGGGCATCTGAATGCGTTCGTCAGCGATAGCTCAGTGAACAGATGAGGCCCTGAACCAATCACTATATCAGTTTCATCAGGGGAGTTTCCTTCCTCATCCTTCACTCCATCACTCTAATTGGCTATCATGTAATCCTCTTAAAGACCTCTCTGTCTTTCAGTTCCGAGCTATCTTCTTCAGCCTTTGTGTTAATGGTGTACACTTCACTCCGCAGTCCCAAACCTTCCCCACCTTTTCCTCTTTCATTTAAACTTATCCTTCACTTCAGTCTCAGTCCATCGTTCCCTTTGTTCTCACACTGCTTTCCTCTGTAAAACGACATATTGGCACCCTCCTCTTTTTTCCATACATGTCCCACACTTTCTTGCATTGATCTTTCTCCCCCATCACCTCCCCATATAACTCTTCCTCACCCCCACCCCCCCCTCCCTCTTGTCAGAGGGAGTCATTGAGTGTGTAATCGCTTGGTTACGGTGTGTCAGTCTGCGTCTGAACTCACCATCTGTCCTCTGGGCTTCCGTCTGGGACTGCAGAGACTCACACACGCACACACACACCCACACACACACACACACACACTCGTACATGCACACAGTGAAAATATACAGACTCGCACAGTCAAGCCAAGCTCATTCACACCACAATATGATGACAGCTGTATCACCCACCTATTGACATGGGCTGTCAGAAGGGCAGTGACTAACATAACACATTGTGACATATCCCACACACTCACACGGTTACTACACTGCTCGTACATCGTTACGGGTCTAAGCTGTTCTTAAATTGTGGCTTAATCTCATTTCAGTGGGGAATGATGTTTGGTGGCACGGTGACTACTTATATGCGTGGTCACGGACGTGACAAACGATGGCGGTAATTTTCCCAGTGATTCGATTTTCTGTGATGAAATGCATTCTGGGAGCTGTAGTTGACCTCTATCCAAAACATTCGGAGTCTGGTATATGTTTTAAAGGTTTTAAATATCTACATAATATGGCATCATGCTAACTCAAGCTTTAGAGGTTCCCAAAGTTTAACTCACTCTGCTTTAGTGATAATAAGATTTTAGTTTTTTTGCAACATAGAAATTGTTACCGTTTTCATTTTGTGCTTACATCCATCCACACATTGGTGATGCATGAATACCAAAACATGCCTGCAGAAACGTACCAGGCAACTTCCAATAACTAAGCAAATCATTGTGTTTTTTTGTTTTAAGATGTCACAATTGAGTGTCATCTCTATGCAACATATGAAAACCATTACCATTACCTCAGTTCAGTACTGAAGATAAAAAATGACTCTAAATTGAGCTTGTGCGGTATTGACGTGTCACATCCCCCTTTGCATGACGGTGTTCTGCTGAGGATGCACAGGTGTCTTCCCACTTCCAGCTCCTGTTGCCGGCCTCCATGTGCATTTTTGACATTTTCGACACTGAGAAAAGGTCAAAGGCAGGAAGACGGATAAGAGGGAATAAACTAACCAAAGATGTTTTTGGTGGGTATGGGTGTAAGAAGTCTGTGATGTGTTTTCAGCTGTTGCTTTTCATTTTATTGTCAAGATATGTTTGACATGTCAGACTTAAGTGATTGTTATAAGATAGACATTTTGTGGATTTTGAGTATAAACTATAAACTGTGTTTCTCCACATTTCCCTTTAAAAAGCAGTGGTAGTTTAATTGTCTGCCTCTGACATATAGAATCAACTTGACCAGTTATTGCTCTACAGGTAGAGTAAGGGTAAAAGACTGTGATGGGTTGTAGAATTATTTGAAAATAAAAATGCAGGCATTTGGAATTTTTTTATTGAATTTGGGCTTAGTTTTGCCTCTGTAAGCCAATTTATCACAGACTATTAGTAGACAGGAAAGGAAATAGCACAGCAACAGATCAGAAATGTATTTCCAACATGAAATATCTGTTTTTTTTACGCCTGTCATCTTATGCACAGGAAGCGTTTATTGAGCTCTTGGTCTAGTTGCTTGTTGGTCTTGGATTAGTTACTTTGACAAACAATATTTTCCAGACTAATATCCAAAGACTAAAATCAGACAGTGTGGAAACAAGCTGTGAGCCAGAGCAAAGCTCTCACAATTTTCACTCTACAATGGACTTCAGTACTTGTTCAATTCTTTTAGTCATTTCATTGCAACCTCAAGGTCTTAACTGTTATAACTGAATGAGCAATTACAGGTTGACAGACGCATCAACAGAAAACCTAAACACATCATCTCTCTGCACCTGTGCATGCAATGGCTTCGTGTGGAGATTAGGAAAGACAGTAGATGCGCTTCGGTGAACAATTATCAGTGACTGTCACCACTGCAGTGACTATTAACCTTCACCGCGCGTCTGCCTGTCTGTGGGCAAATAAAAGTGTGTCTGAAGAGGCAGCACAGGAGAACTAGGCCAGCACCGCCGTTTGAGCAAAAGTGAAAGTACAAAAGAGAAGAAAAGGCAAAAAGAGAAAACACAATAAAATTCTGTCCGCTGCACAGATAGGCAGACTGAGAATATGTGCATAACAAACCAATTATACCTCATCACAGCTGCATGGGAGTGAAAAGCCATCAGTGCATGAAATAGTCTATTATGATAAGAATTAAAATAGGCTATCACCATCAGATCTGGAAATGTGTAGCATGATAAGAACTAAACAGTCAGAATGTGAATTCTGTACACAATTGCACCCTTTGATTTATCCCAAAGGCTTCACTTCAGCGGAAAGCCTGCCAGCCACGTTCATTTAAAGCAGTTAAAACACTGCTTTGATCACATTAGTTGAGAAGAAAAGCGTAACTTTTAAAGTTTAGCAACACAAGTAATATCTCTGCAGACTAAAATTTCTCAATGTTTAGAAGTACGGAGAATTTGAGAAACTCTTAGAGGAATATGAAATACGGATGTATTGCGGTGATAAGCTAATTTGAATTCAAATTTCGACACCTTTGATAAGTTGTAAAAAGTTGGGCACCAAGAGATTAGAATAGTTATGCAATGTTAGAGTAAAAGCTAAAGAAAAGAAAGTCACCCAGCACATAAATTATGATTTCAAATGAATTGAAATACATTATTGTGCATTCTTACAATGTTTTTAATAAGAGAGAGAAGTGGAAAACACCGTTTTATAGTCATTTGCTGCAGAAGAGGCTTCTTTAATCCGGTTTTTGTGCCAACATAGACAGGACATGTATTTAAATGTATCTGCGATCTTGTCATGGTGGTAGAAACCAACGTGCATCAGCGGTAAATAGTGCAACAGCAGCCTTCACTCTCTGTTAAACTTATGGCCTTGGTGTTAAGGGAAAAACAAAATCACCTGATTAGGATTAAAAGGCAGCAGCACAATGTTGGAAAAGTATTGTTGCTTGACATGAAATGGATTCTCTCACAATATCATCTTCATGTTACAAATCTTTCTCCGGCTCTGCATTAATACTAACACGGGGCTGATATGACACACACCTCCTTTGGAGTTTTTTATTTTGAAAGGAAAAGCTTTTTGGTCACGCGCCTTTAAAAAGATTTAACATCTGGAAAATGACTTTTAGCAACATTGCAGTGCAACAAGCCAAAGAACGGTTAGTTAAGAGTTTAACTCATGCTCCAAAGATAGATGAAGCTACTGGAAAGCGAGCCTTTGAGAGCGTGACTGCAGAAAGATGAGCAGACCGGCGTGGGTTTGTTTCACTCGGAGCACCGGCCACAACTCTCTTGAGCACACACTTGATATTCCTGCTCTCAGCCAACAGCATCAGGTGCTGCGAGGACTCTGAAGCCCGGCCCCTAGCAAGCAAGCCAAAGGAACCCAGTAAATTTTATTCACAAACCCAGTTTGTTAGCGATGAATGACACGTTGTCTCTCCAAACAGAAGAAGATTCCAAGAATGAACGCGATGGTTCCAAAACAAGCATGGCGAAGTGGAGAGTCGATTCATTCTAACGAGCGAAGCCTCAATTTGGATCCCATAAGTCATTTTTCATTTCACTGTTCTCTCCTTATGGAAGAATGATTTTCTTATAAACCATATCAATTCATCTCAGTGAAATTCCCTATTATTTACACTTAAGTTTATCACACAGCAAAAAAAAAAAAACATCCATACTGAAGACAAGCCTGTAGAGAACGAGATCTTCCCAGCGACTAAATCCTGGGGATTTTGGAATAGAAAACAGAGCAGAATTGTATTGATGATGTTCTGTTAATGACAGGATCACACTGACCAGAGGCACTGGGCAGAAAGCTATTTAGCATGCTAACATGCTTCTGGGAAACATCCATATTTACATTGTGGTTTTCTTTTTGGAGGAGGAGACCATTTTAAACAAACAGCTCAGGATTTACTGATCTATTCATTCTGCCATTCTTTTGATTTGGCTCGACATACTGCACAGTCAAAGAAGGAAAAAAAAAGTTCTGTATTTTACGTGTTTGCATAATGGTGAGCTCAGTCACTGCAATTCGATGACACCTTGTGCATTGGAACGCGAATTGAGGTCACAGAAAAAGGCATTTCTGATATTTGTAATTTGAAGAATAAATTCAAAAGACTGAGAACAAAGATGAAATATTGAGAAGTGACTTTGAAAAGCCATTTCAAACATTCTTTTGCATCTGCAACTTTATGTGGTTTATCCCTCTGGACAGACAAAGTGTTTTATTTTGCGAAAGCACAAACTTTTTGAGCATTTATCTTTAAACTGTCTTCATTTAGAACACTTTAACTTTATTTATTACTTTACATATTTTCGACTGACTGTCTTCATTCTTTGGATCAACCCCGTATCATTCTTTCCTGGGCCCTGCTATATCATTCTCAACTCTCATAAGAAATGGTTGTTTTACCAAAAGGGAAACCGTTTCTTAACAAATGTGTACGCCTGATTTGTGAGGTTTTACACTGATGACAACACTTCAGGCACTGGCTTTTCCCTTTGGTACCTATTACTGGCACATAATAATGTCTAATGTATAATATGTAATTTATAATGCAATAAAAACACATAGTCATGCATTGTAATTAACCTTAATTTATTAATTTATGCCTCCACTGTGCTCGTGCTTTTTCCCTTTTTTCTGCTGTCACGTGTACATTTCCCCACTGTGGGATCAATAAAGTATTCTATTCTATTCTACAATTTGAAGCCATTTTAACAAAAGAGAAATGATAATGTCTGCCGTAAGAGAACAAGCTCATCCAAAGGGTGGGAAGCGGCCAAAAGGGAAGCGGATTGGATGTCGGCTATATCATGCTGACATCAAACCCTCGTTAAACTGAAAGTCTGGGTGCGAGACACATAAGACGCATGTGTTTGTGTATGACTGTGTGTGATAGATGGGTCTCTCTCGCTCGGACAGATGCTGTTGAATCACTCAGTCCCGCTAGCACGGCTGGTTACCGGGGGCAACCCTGTAAATCTGACATTATGGGTTGTTGACAGGAGAAACGGTTGTTATCATAACCCACAGTGAGTTACGGGAAGCACACACATCCCTCAAGTTTTCACAACGGCTTGGATAAAGCACCACACATACACACACACACACAAGGTGAAAGATCGGAGATCTGGAGATCGTTTGAATTTCCAGTTCAGAAACCTATGAAGCTAAGTTGTGTGATGTAACAGTGTATGTGTCTGTGAGCCAGGGATTGGGAAGAACCCATGCTAATGTTTTGTATGTTAGAAAAGAGGTCGCGATACAGTGTAGTGATGAATGTGGGAAACCTTGAGACGAGCAGGTCACAGGAAACCGGATATCTTACCTGGCCCTCGCTAATCCTCACCATGAAATTGTCCACACCTTCACACACAGACGCTCACACACAACCAAGAAACCAAACTCACATGCTGTCATGCTTCTAGTTTCATTTCACTATTCTGCTTCTTTTGAACCGTTGAACCAACATTTTCTCTCTATCTGCTGTTTGTTCTCCTCTGCGTGCCGCTGCCTCTCCTTCCTCCACTCTCTGGGTGTTCCAGTTGTAATGGAGTGTGCTGTGGGAGCAGCAGGAATGGCCATTACCATCCATGGATCACTAGCAGAGGCCTGCGTATAGTGGACACAGATGAGCAAAGGAGAGGGAAGGAGCAAGCGGGAGGTCAAAAAGGTACATGGGGGGGGGGGGGGGGGCAGGACAAGGAGAATTAAATGAGGAGAAAAGGTGGCAGCAGGAACAGGGTGCAATGTCACGCAGCCTTTATAATGAACTCAGTCCACAGTGTTTGTGAGAGGTGAGGATTTAGGAGAGATCTTACATGGATGTGGTGCAAATATAGCCTCTGAAACTCACAGGAAATTTTTTTTGCAACTAAAGTCTATAAACCTACAGATTTATGAGCCCTTAAAGTCACAATTCATAGATGTTGTATTTCTTTGCTCAACAATTCGTCAAATGCGAGTCATTCTTTACCTGTTTAAGCTTCAGAGCGATGACGAGAGGGACACAGATGAAGGAAACATTTCTAACAGCTGTCTTTGTTTAAGAGTTATCATTCATTCACTTTGTAATGAGCCGGCTGACTGGGGAATGGTAGAGGATGATTAATAAACAGCACTTCCTTAAAAATATTCCATCAACCCTACAGATGCAAACTTTTTATAGCGTGACGACATTCATATCGCACCTCACAACTTTTTAAGAGACGCTCATGGAAACGGACACGTTTCGTGGGGTTTCACATGGTTTGATTCAGAGGAAATGCACGTCAACTTTTTCTGACATTTTTGGGAGCAAATAAGTTACAATAGGCCAAATTAAGGACTGAGGGCAGAGAGAACAAACAAACGTAAATTAACTGGTTGCCTTGGCTGCATACACAAGATAAAGAGTTTGTTTTTGTTTAGTTTTTTACTAAATCTACTCATGTAATACTGATTTTGAAAGAAAAAGATGGAAATAAGAAAAACTTATTTCTATTTAGATGTTTAATATAATATATTAGAAAATAGAACCACATACAGACAAAAATGAATAGCAAAAGCAGTTGTCACTCACTGCAGACTTGGGTATTTTGGATATGTCCCAGGGTGTTGACAAGTGAAGCTATTTTACACAGCTTCTCGATGAATATAGACAGAATTTCATCAGAGGAGAGAGTGTAGCAGCAGAACCTCGAGAGTATTTACTTCAAGTGAGCCGGTAAGAGATTACTTTTTATTCCACTTATTGCTCATTATTAAGGACACATTTAGACTAATTATCAAGCGTCATTTGCTTTCCATAACATGTTATAAGACATAACAGGTACTGAAAAAAATAATGAAATAATGACTTCCATGAGAATGTTTCCTGTTTTATGCCTTGCATCTTTCATTCTGTCTGCAGATGTGCAGATGTCTCGCCTGCATGTCCAAAAAAATAAATAAATACCTTAAACGGTTCATCCTTTGAATGTCATCACATGTGTGACATTAGCTTTCTCCTTAAGCAGCTATTCAATTTTTCTTTCACGGAAAATCCAGAGCAAGGTTTGCATTGGGTTATAGAGACGTAGGCTGAGGACAGGGCCTAAAACTGTGGTGCAGTAGGTAAAGAAAGAGAGACAAATGTAAGAAAAGAAGAATGCACGAGGGGACAAGAAAACAGGGTGAACACTGAAACCGGTCCTGTAATGAGGACACCACGCAGGCGCCGCCATTGTAGCTGTGGTGCGAGCCGCGGCAGTGACAGGTTGTACCGGTGCTGACCTTTCTGTTGTAACACCCCCCAGTATAAAGGGAAGTGCCACACAAAGAGCTCTATTAACAGAGAAAGCGTATATAATGGGGAAACAAGATGGGCCTGTAATGGGGACAGGCAGGGCTGTCAGCATGCATAATGTAACAGTCGTGTTAAAACAAAACTGGACAATTTGCGCTCCCTTACGAGCATGGATGCACACACACACACACAGACACACACACACACGCACATACACACAAAGACATGGTACCAACTCATATGAAAACCCAAGTTATTAATTCACACACTGGTCTTCATCTGTGAAATGTTCTCCAAGCACAGCACACATTTCTCTTGCAAGGATGGGAATCATTGTTGTGTGTAATTATGAAGACAATGTTCGGAGGGATTATCAAAGAAGTAAGGGGGAAGATAAGAAAGCGGCAGATGAAGAGGGTGCTGGGACAAGAAGAAAGGGAAGTAGAGGGGGATAGAGGGAACAGAGGAGGTGATGAGAATGCAGAGACGAGGATGGAGAGAGGAGGGGAGAGATTACCCCTTCCCTCTATTTGTCGAGCTATCGTTCTCACTCCCTTCTTTCTCCTCCCGTCTCCCTCCTCCCTTGTTCCCTCTCTCGCTGTATTAGCATGATAAAGACGTGGTGAAATAGGGCAGCCGGCAGGTCTTTGGACATGAAGACAATGCTATCGCCAGAACAGGCGTCTGTACAGCAGGGAACAGCCACCAAGGGACGATGCACCGACATGCACACACTGACATGGTTGTATACATGCACACGCGCACACACACACACACACACAAGTCCACTGATATAAACCCATACAGGGACAGACATGTAAATACATACAGAACTGTGGATTATAGTGCCCGGGAGGATTTTAACAATGCAAGGTAACAAACAACCAATACAGCAGAGACAACAGAGTCGGATCTAAACACACCAAACACATGTGGAGCGATTGTTCCCATTTGACATTTTCATTTGCTTTCCCACGTTAAAAATAATGTTTTGGATGGCTACCTAGAGACAAAATCACAAAAAAAACCTTTTCCTCCAAACTATTGACAAAAACACTCCTCATAGCTTAAGGTAATTTTAATTAAAATGTAAAAAGATTTCATCTAAGCAAAGTTTCCTTGTGCTTTCTGTATCTTTGTCGAGATAAACAGTAACTAAAGTATGTCATTAAAACACTAGTTGGCATCAATGCTGAATGGGGTGACATTGTTGTGTTGTAGGATATCAAACAAAACATAACTTTCTTCACTATGGATGCACTGTAGAGAAGCCCCGAGATAATAACTGAGAAACGAATGTCCCAATTATTTCCATGTTCATTTTTTGAATATTTAACAATGAAAACCAACAATAATTTTGACATTGAGTAACAAAGCCTTCGTATTCCATTATAGATATGATATCATTCTATGATGACGAAGTCTTTCCTATAACAGCTACTATAGAGTTTAAAGATAAATTCACACATTTTACAGACTAACCTTTTAAAAAATGCAAATTATGCGGCAAAAATACATCAAGTTGGTGTACTTAGGACACCAGGGACCTCGCATCCATCACAGCAGAGCATAGCACAGTGCAACAAGATAAAGGTCCTCTATTTCGGGTGAAACTGGGATTCTTTGTAGATCACTGCTCATAAAGCTCTTGTCTGTCCATCTCTCGGGGAACATCATCAACCAGAGCATCAGTAAGACGATTGTCAGGCTAATCAGCAAGATTCCCTCAATTTCACGCACACAAGCGAGCGCCACACAAACGCAAACGTGTCCTGTATGGATGGTGCACTTTCACAGATCTGGAACATCCTCCAGGTCAGACCTGGAGCCACAGGCCCAGTGGGACACGAGGCCACCCCGCCAGCGGAGCTCCAAACCGGGGCTCCGGTCTCTGTTCACCACTCTTTTTCTGGAGAAACAAAAACACATCATGGGTGAAGGGAAATATACACCTACACACACACACACACACACAAACGGACACTAACTCACTCACGCACACAGTCACACTTGCATGCAACACTGTGCCGTGTGTAAACATACTACAGCACCAGCACGGATCACAGGCAGCTCATGAGCCTGTGACGGTCTTTCAACCGTGACTCACGCATACACACAGGTCACACGCGACACACACTCGCTTTCTGTAAAAACATACAAAAGAGTACAAACACGGCAAACATGCGAGCTGACGCACACACATACACCCACGCACAAATCGTAGGTTTTCAAAAGGTCCAATTCGCAGAGGTTTGCCACTGATTTCCAGCCCGCGGCTGCACGCACACAGTGATTCAGTTATTAGAAAAAGCTGTTGGGGATGTATTTTTGATGGTGAGATATCAGGGCCTGAAAAAATAGAATCTATGAAAAAAGCATTAATTAGAAGGCCCATACAAAATGCTGATATCATCAAAGGGAATTCTAAAGGCAGATACGCTGTGTCCAGATTTTCTGAGTTTAAAAAACCTCAAAATGAAAGCATTAGAAATAAACATACATAAAAGGTGGTTTTTGAAGGCCAGGAGGCAAGAATAATGTGCCGCCTCATTGCCACACACAATAACAACCATAAAATCCAAATTTTGCTTGGACTGACCAAGAACCATGCACAAATAATCCACCACCACGGTAACAATAACTAGTCCCATTCAAATTCCAAATCACAGCATGTGTATGTACTATGAATAACACTATCTTCAGTATCTAATGGTAGGTAGACTTCAACAAATGACAAATCAACAAAGATCCTCCACACTTCTTTCAGGTGAAATGCGTTAAATGTGTGTTGATTTGTTTAGTAAGGTGCACACGCAGCTGTCAGTCACTGCTGCAGATAAATCCAGCTTTAGAGGGAGGAGATGATGAGTGACAGTCAGCAGATAGCGTCAGTCATCTCACACCATCTCCTTTAAGATGATGTCATCGGGTTGCATGTCAGCTTGCTGATTCAGCAGATACAATGCAATCAAAGGAAGAGGAGAAAAAACTATTCAGTGTGTTCCAGCTCATGATAGCAAGGACAGCAGCAGTTTCATGTGCTCTTATGTCAGAATTTGTGAATTAAAGTGGAATGAGACCAGCTCGCTCCTGTCGAGAAAATGCAATATTTCACCTCTACAATGTTGCTACTTCAAATTAACGGTCAAGTCTTGCAAACCAAGTCTTATAACTCTCTATTAAGTTTTAAGACTTTACAGGTGGACAGAGACTGCAGACAGAAGGAAAGTGCAGGAGGGGAACTGTAATGAATATAGATGTCTGCAGTGTAAGTATGAAGGAAATCCATATCACACTTGACCACTTTAAATTGCAGCATGCTTTTGTTTTAAAAGGTTTTTCTGAAGTGGCATTCACAATGTCCAGAGAGGAGTTTCACTCTGTCACCAGCTGTCTCCGAAACACCTTTATCCGTCTGTGCTCGTTCGCAGACACACCGAGCTTCGTGTTTGCAGGTTTATACTTTCAGTTTCCTGTTTTACAAAAACCAAGAGCCAGTAATTCTGCAATACAAACTTCTGTGTTAACGGTAGAAGGAATCCAGTGTTGGCAAACCTTTTGTTTTGCTAATTTTGTTCTTTTCTTATCAAGCCTTTTTGTGCATGAATCACCACATTTTCTGCTATTATTGCAATTGAACGCACTTAAATTGAGTTAAACAGCTGGGTCAGTAAACATAAAGCATTCCTCTCTTTCTTTTTTTACTCCTCTCCTCGACAGTTACACCCTCTCCTGGATGGCTGTGCCTCTCCACACTGAGGTGTGGGTGTGTGTGTGTGTGTGTGTGTGTACAGGAAAAACAGCATTAAAGTGTGATAATTGGAGATCTCATCCCAAACACCTGTCATAGACCATTCATCGCACAGTGTTCTCTTGCACAGGCACACACGCGTACATGCAGCACAACACACACGTTTCAGATTATCCGTCTCTGATACATTCCTGTGTTCTCACAAAGAGCGTGTAGAGCATGTCGATCCTACATGAATATATTAGGTGCATGTACACAAACGCACATATTCACGCGTAAACATCTACAAACATGTAACTAAGTCCCAGAGCGGAGTATATATCAGACGGGCATTACAGCTGTCATTATCACATGTAAAGAGGTTTGCAAACACACACACACACACTTATACAGACAGGGATAAGTATGTTGGGTAAGAAGGCTTTCTCCTTCTGAGAGACGGGGAACGGCGGGCAGAAAAACACCAACAAAATAAAGTCACACATCTCTCAGCTTACTGACGGCACCAAAAACACGCACATTAAATGCACATATGCAGGATATACAAACTGCTCCCGCCAGTCTGAAACACAACCTTAATCCGTCTTTTATCCTTCTATCAATCTCCCCCTTTTTCCTCAATCCTGCTCTCAGGATCTTCTCCAACCCCCAATTCTGTTCCTCTTTCTCCCCCCCTCCCTCCTCTCTCAGTTCATTTTCTGTTATTGTAGCTATTTCACATGGCTTCTGGAAATGGGCTTGTTCCGTCAGTCTGGTGCAGTCCATTTCATCACCAGCAGGAACTCATCAATGAAAAATCCTCGACAGCTTTAAGAGAATACTTTTATGGTGAAATGTACCAAAAATTCACGAGTGGAAGCTGTGGATGAGTTTGAATAAGTGTTTTAAGGTGCTCTCTAGGTCTTATTTAAGTGTTCGAATCAAATATTTTACTGGAAAGATTTAGAAAATGTGCCCTAAAGCATGCAATCATTTCTATACTGTAGGTTTTCCCGCTCTGTTATGAGCACATAAATATTCAGTCCTATCGAAGGTATTCCGAAAACCCAACAGGTTGCTGGAGAATGAGTTGAAATATTATGTATTCAGGTGTTTCCACGAGTTCTTTTGAGCCCTCAGGAGGACTTAACCTGTAAAATCACCCAAAATTCTAAAAGTTTGTGATCCTTAAAATGTACATCTCAGTCAAAATGCAACAATTTCCAAGTTTCAAAACCTAAAATTGTAGCCACATTTTACCATTCAATCAAAAATATGACCCCATCAGCAACATCTTTCTATTCTCTTAGCAACTGTCTGCAGACATTTGTGAACTGAGGAGGTCTTGGCTGGACCTTTGGAAGAAGAATGTTGTCCCATTCTTGTCTGATGAAGGATTCCAGCTGCTCAGTAGCCCTGTTTTCCGTTTTTGTCTTTTTTTTTGCATTTCGCTTATCATGAAGCACCAAATGTGTTAGGCTTGTTAAAAGATGGATTCTGGACACTTCTACTTCAAAGCCATATTTTTACAATAGATGGAGAATCCGGTGAATCGATGTCTTGCTGAAATACGCAAGGCCTTCTTTGAAAAAGATTTAATTTAGATGGGAGCTTATGTTTCTCTAGAACCTTTCAGCATTGACGGTGGCTCTCCATATCTGCGGTTTGCCATTCACCTCTCCAATTAAAAAAAAAGAGATAAAAAATAAACATAACATGGATAAAACACGGTAAGGATCCCTCTCTTCTTGGGACACAGTATCCATCATTTTCAATAACTGTCCAACTGAACTCATCTGGCCACAATCAGTTTTCCATTTAGCTTGAATCCATGTAAAGAGATTTGGCCCAGACACAATTCTGGATCACGCTTGGATATGGCTTCTTGTTTGCACGATCAAACCTTTACCTGCTTTACCTAACCGCATAGAGAACTCCAGTCCCAGGCAGTTATTTTTGGAAGAGTTTCTGAGCCATGGCAGTGAATTGTGCAACAGAATCATGTTTTTTAGTTTTTTAAAGCAGTGCTGTCTGAGGGCCTACTTTATACTCATCCCTGTCCACATTACGTTATTTAAAAAAAAATTATGATATTAAAATGAACATTTAAAGTCAACAATTCTGTTTTATAATTTGAAAAAAAAAAATTTCATCACTTTGTAAAATGCAAAATTTTTAACGTTTTGTTTTCTACGCTTTGTTGTGAATACTGGTTTATGAGACCTGCAACATATTAGCTTTTACTGACATTTAACAGGGAAGTGAAATTTAAGCTTGTTCTTGTTTATATCAGAGAATGAAGGGGAGCAGGCAAGCATTGGTCTGGAGCCAGCAGGAAGCAGTGTGCCATGCCGACATTTCACTAGAAGTTTCTAGAGTTTCTTTACAATACCAACAGAACATTGTACGGAGGCTTCTTATCATGTTGACGAATACCTGTGCTGATCCACAACAGTGAGGAATGAGCAGAAACAAGGCCAAAAAGGCCAAACTCACAAAATATTTACAGACACACAAATGGTGTCACTCTCTGATTTTAAAGGGCACCGGGAAATATATAGAGGGTCAGAATCAAATGGTGTTCACACTGGTTTTCACACACATTCCCTCCAAAGCATTTGTAAAACATCTCAGGTGTAAAGTGCAGCGTGAAAGCTAACTTTTGTTGTATTTGAGTGCACAGTGTAACATTTCAAAGCGTACTCAGGGTACCTTTTACAGTGAAATGAAAGATCGGAAGCTTGAGTCGTCTCGTAAGACGTTAATTTCACTGCCAGTTCCAAGTTCCTCAAGTACAAACAAACGTCTCCTTTGCTCCTGGGATGGGGCCCTGCTGACAACTATTTATCTGACCTCTGAACTTTAGGTTCTTGATCCAGAAACCATGTTCGCTCCTGAAGCAGATATACAAATCATCGCTTATCATTAAAATTGATGAGAAAGGTTGGGTCCTCAAGTCAGTAACAGAAATTCAGTTGTTAGCACTGTACACATTTGATATGAGAAGAAAATGGGAAATAATGCAAAAACAAGACGGTAAGGATGAAAGACGGATTGGATGGTGGTAAAAGGTAAAAAAGAAAAAAAAGAGAGAAACATCTCATGTTTTTTTCCCTATGAGGACATAATCAGCTGTTTTCCCCTGGGGGCCAATAAGGGGCTACTCTCCAGTAAATAAGCACTGAGCACATGAGTGGAACTGGGTGGCTTTGAAAACAAAACACCATCATATGATGAAATATGCAACAATTGCAGATGCACATAGAAAAAAACGCCAGTGACTTCAAATGCAGGAGAAAAAGACACGCTTATGGTGAAGTCCACGTCAGTGGAAGTGTGTCCCTCTTATTACTATACTAATAAACTACTATTACTATTTCAATGTGGCCTCTCGGGGTCTAAAGAAAAATGCTCCTCCCATCTGTTCCAGAGTACTGTTCGTTTTCAGTGGTTAACAAATTTTAAGTTCTTTTTTTTTCATATATATGAGGTTTTCACCCAGTGGTTAAAGTCAATTATTGACCAAACACATTTGTTATTTTCAGCACAACCTCCTGTACCGAATGGCACTTAAACTGCATTTATACGGACCCCAAAATTGTTTCCTGGGACAACACTAAGCTGCCACATGAGATCAGACATGCTCCCCCCTCACCCCCCCTCACCCTCTCCTCTGTTTCCTCTCATCCTGCTTCCAGAAGGTGAAAGGTCAGAGAGACTTCGGAAGCATCTTGTGTGGTGATTTTAGGGGGTGCCTTTATGCTCCCCAGCGGGGCAGCGCCAGACACTATCACACGCACACATACTGTAGATAAGCACACAAACACACAGGAGACGCACTTTTCGACCTGACTGGCTTGTCAGTCTGCTTGGGGGAACTAATTGTTTTTAGATGAGGCAACTTGAGGAGGGGCTCCGGAAGGGAGGACAGGAGCAAAGAACTACAGGAGAAAAGGAGGGAAGCTTCAGCCCATAAATCCAAGATGCCCCGGATATTTGGTTTCCACATGGGTTTTGATGAGAAAACTGCAGACACTTTAGCTTTTTTTTTTCTCTATCTGGGTGCCCCTCAATGGGGCCACACACACACACAAAGACACACACACTTCAGGCCAAAATGTATTGTGATGCATTTTCTAAAGTGTCCAGTTGCCCATCTAGTGAAATTTCAATGATACCCACCTCTGAGAGCCACTCTGCAAAACAAACCACTCAATAAGCTTAAGGTAATGGTGACTGCAGGTCAGGCTTTGCAGCAATATCATTGCCATACACACATGCACACACACACTCTCACGCTCCCATTGTCTGGGCAGTACTTATTAGTGGCCATGCTAACAGAGTTTGTCCATAAGTGACCTTAATTAAGTGGCTAGCACCATTAGCTGCAGAGCTAAGAGGCTAAGAGCAATACATCTGCATGTGAATGTGTGTGTTTTTATGATAATGGCTTTGTTGAGGTGTGTACCAGAATACTAACGACCGTCTGCACGCAACCCAAAATGGCTAAATGGGTAGTTGAAGTTGAGTGCTGAAGAGGACATGGTTTAGATAAGTTACTCATTGTGAAAAAGACAAAAACAGGGAGCAATGCAGAGGGCTGCTTTAAATGTGGGTTAGCCCCATTTTCAGACACAAAATGTGTTCACACGCATGCATAAACACAGTCTTTAAAGGCCCATTCAGTTTGCCCTATCATTTTTCATTGGCTATGAAAACAAGGAGCTGAACCTAATCTGAAACATTAGTGTTCCAAATGGAAAATCATCAAGCTGTACCACATTATTAATCTAATTGTTAAAACAGGCTACTCGGCCATTTGTATAAAAGTGGCTTCACTGTTACTGCTCACATTAAACTTATCGCCGCTAACTACCGTTTTCGTCACCTTTGGCTCTGGCTTCTTCGTCATTGTTGTTTTTTTTTGTCGTTGCTGTTGCTAATGGATTCTCACCCTGCGTCCTAAAGCTGCTGAACTGGGGTCGCGGGGTCAGAAGTCACCACTTTTTCTTTGATGTGACCCAAACATCCTGGGAGGAAGAGGAAATAGACAAGGAAGAGGATTTTTCATGGATTAGTGGTAGAACACTGGCACACACACACAGACACACACACTACTGCATTTGTTTGGAGTCACACACGCAGAGTCTGTGGAGTTCTGAGTAGAGTTTATCAGTCACAAACCTTTTGTTTAATGCACGGACTTGCAAACACACAAAGGCACCGTTTCTCTTCATTTTCTGATTTTATTCAAGATTATTTTCACAAAGAACATTTAGTAGCCTTTTACACATATCCTTTTACATATATCTTTAATTTCTTTATTTACAGTAGTCGAAAAAATCTCAAAAATCATGTTCCTAAAAGTTTATACTTTTCCATTATTATGCCAAAGAACGGCACTTCGAAAAGATATTGATAGAAAGTATGAGTCCACCCACCCCCTTTCTACTCGAAGTTCCCGTTGGCCCAATATTCTAACCGCTTACACAACTTTTCTCCTGCTTTCTGCAGGTCTCCGCTCTATCATTGTTAAAGTAATGTGCTGATTTAAATTCATTAGTGCAGTAACAAAGGAACAAATCCAAAGTGCTATTCATTCTGCTGAAACAGATGAACGAGTTCACATCCACACAAACCTTTAAAATGCTAACCCATACACACACACACATACACACACATACTAAGTGGGGCAGATTACATTCTCCCCAGGACTTGACTTACATTAAAGTTTAAATGTGTTCAATTTGGACCATCCCAATATTAGAGTGGAGTATCATTACCCACCTTATTGGATGAGGCTGAGCAGAATAGATTTCGACTGATGAGATGAAGAGGCCTCGGGCAAACGCACACATAACACACACACATTCATACTTTAAGTCATTATCATCTCTCCATCTCATACAAACATGTGGACAATGAGCAAAATGTGGACCCTTCCTAAAGAAAATTTTTTTTTTTCTTTAAAAACTGGAAGAATTGTTGATGTAGACTTTGACGATGAGCAAATATAATTTACGAAGAGAACAAAACCCTCCATGAGGGCACAGCTTGTCAAGAATAATTTCCAGGATGTGCGCTCTTGTCAATGATCAAGAGTAGACTGAAACGACTTCAGATGTGATTACAAGATGTGAACCCCTGATGTGCTCAAAATCAAAGTTTGCAGTTTGAATTTTTTATTTATTTATTTTAAACCAAGTAAACCAGCTCAGTTAGGAGGCAAATGCGTGTGGAAAAGAAATAACTGAAGAGCCAAAGACTCTCACGGGATGGAAGAGGTGAAATACTTTAAGATTATCGAGTTAGTCACAATTAGCCATGAATACATTCTTCATTATAGATAATATCCATCCTCTATGATATGTTTGTTTGTATTTATACCCATTCTGCTGAATTGAGGGATGAACGTCCTGGACAGTCTGCCAGTCCATCAAAGGAATACTATTTCAATATTCTATCATGAAGAAATTACACTTGCAGCCTGATTCTTGAATATTGAATGGTTTTGTAGTTTATATTATAATTTTAAGTTTTGAATACAACATTTTTTTTTTTAAACTGTCAAAAATACTAAATTCTAAGTTTTTAATATCTGACTTAAACCTTTTTTTCTGTCTGAACATGATGTAAATGTGGCAGATTCCCCCCAAACAGTAATAAGCCCTTGAAAATGGTAGTCCGTGTAACATGTCGCGATCACACACAGTGACAGATCAGTAGGGACCGGATAATACGAGGAGGAAGTTTCCACCAGGATAGAAAAATGAACTGTTCACAGCCGTCTCCTTCACTTTTTATCCACTTAGGGTGGTGATGAAGCAGTTTTTTCCTTCCCTCACCTCCACCACCTCTATTGTCTCACTCTCTACCTTTTAAAATAATATTTTTTTTCCATTCTCCGTTTCCAGCCTTCCTAAACCCACTCCTCCCCCTAACTATTATCTTTTGGTCTCCTGTTCCCCCCCTCGTTTCCTCATCCTCTGTCTTGCTTCTCTCTTTCATTTGTTCTCCACTCTTTCATTCCCTCTCCTCACTTTGAGCAAAATAGATTTTCAATTACGTGCTGAGTGCCTGGAAGCTTCTATATTTCCCAACCTGACCCCAATACAGCTGAAGTGACACCCCACACGCCAGAACCCGCACACATACATATATCAACACAATCCACACACATCTGATACACTTCCGCCTCCACTTACAGCCTAATGGAGTGAAGGAGGCTGGAGGATGTCTTCAGTGTCCTGGACAAAACCAGAAAACTCCTGAGACACACACACACACATACAAAAAAAACTGTACAGAGAAATTAAGTGCTGCATAACATTTTACTAAATATAGAAAACCTTCGAGGAAAACCAGGTATGGTATCGCTTGTGTTATTGAATAACCGGATCAAGTTGTATTTGATTTCTTTATGCATTCTTTGCCGTTTGTCATATACGTGGATTATTTTTAAAGTGAAATGCAAAATGTCCTGCAAGCTTTGACAAAAACCACACAGACATAACATTAAAGGAGCACCCTTATCTCCCAATAATTGACAGCTTAATTAAAAATCTATTCTAGGGCACTGACTGACCCTTTCAACTTTCCTCCTCAGGCCATGCTGCTCCCGAGATCCGTGGTGCTCAATAACCTTCAGAGCACAAGATCATCCAATAGTGTGAATGCTATTAAAATATAGGGATACGAGAAATGTTTGACTGGAAAATTTAATCTAAAATGCTTACAATGTCTTCATGCTGAAGGCAATCGCCTCAATCTATAAACGTTCTGTCTTGAACTGTTCCGCCGCGGTTTTAAAACCGGGACCTTAGACAGTAAAGTTTACTGGCCAACTAATACAGTGATTGAGAATGTCTGTGAACTTAGGGCCACAGAGTAGCTAAGTGGGGAACCTACCAGGGTAGATAACCGGTCCCAATGATGAGGTGATGGCCAACAGCTGTGTCCCAAACAGCTCTGGTGATGAGTTAATGAGCAACAGCCGAGAGGACTGGGAACCTGCTGGAGACCCGAGTGCCACATCCAAAACGCACTCACCATCTGGCCAACAGTCGTTTCTACACAGACATTGCTTTAAAGAAAAGGGAACCACGGGCCCATAAGTGAAGGGTCTAACTACAAACCAGTTCTCAAAATCCCAGCCTGGAAACCTTGGCCATGAAGAGGCTAGCCAAGCTCATATCCACACCTCAGTGTTTTTCCTGGGAAACCTACCTGTCTGCCCTGTTCCATCCCATACACACAATGGAGACCTGGGCTTATAAAGATTTGTTAATGCAGACATTCATTGTAAACATTGTAAGTACATTTTTTTAACCTTTTTTTTTTACTCATCTGCATTTCTTCCACCTTATGACATGTTAGTGGTTATACCAATAGTATAACCATGCATTTTATGAACAAGCTCTTTCAAAGTGGTGTTATTTAATGATTCTTAATGTCTAAATTATTTAGATTCTTATGATGTTCCATATTGTGATTTGACTGTTCATCAAATAACTGTTTCAAGGTGCATCAACATTTGCACAAATATTTTTTTGTATTAATTAAATTAATTAATTGTAGATATATATTGTTATGAAGGAAGTTCTTTAGTTATTACTTTAGGTGTGATGAATCTGTTTGGTCATTGCAAACAGAATCAGAGATGCTCTTATCTGTATTTTAATTTAAGTCATTGGGCAAAAAATAATTGTAAGATTTTAGTATCCTCTTGTGCTTTTGAGTTTCATTGTATTTGGCTGAGAAACTATCTAAATCGGTCCAAACATTGAAACACTTAACCGCATTTAAACTACAGATAAACTAAACTCTTTGCACGTCTGAAAGGGGTCTTGTAACAAAGCCAACAATCTAAAGCATCAAGAACAAACCAATGTTGCACCATGTGGAGTGAAACCTAGAGAGACACTGTTTACTGGTGTTAAAAAACGTGATTTAATAATCTCCACACACCTCCCCTGTTAATTGAGAATGCAGGATAACACTTTCAACCCAGCTGCTTCATAATGCTGGCTCAAGCACGTGCACACGTGCCGATTTCATTAAGCAGTTTGCGGCTCGTAACATGTCCTCTCCTGGGTTTAGTGAATGATTTTCCGTATTAAACAGAGGCAAAGGTCAGAGGTCAACAGCCTAATGCCTTATCTCTGATGCACCATGGCCAACCTTATTACTCAAGGCTTAGTGAATAAATACACACACACACGCTGAGGCAGGCATAAATGCATATATTGTCCACACAATGCTCAACACTAAGATAGCCAGGGGTGAAATGTTGGCCTTAGGCCATGTTCAGCGTATGGAGCAGCACACGCTGGCCACGTACTTCACAAACACACACATACACACACACACACAAACTCGCTTTGCTTCTCCCTACCAGGTTCTCAAAGTAGAGGGGGTTGGGATCCTGCATGGGTTACAACATAAAAAGGCTCTATTCCAGGTGCTCAGAGTCTATTAAAACAGCTTGTTCCTGTAACACAGCCTGACCTTTACAACCAAAGTGAGACATTTTTAAAAACCACTGTGGATTTTCTAAATGGTTAATCAGAAACAAAGTATTTATTTTCGAGGGAAATGTCACAAAAATATCACAATGAGGATGACACAGGAGAAAGTGTGCATACATAAAAAATCCTGCTCAAGCTACGTTTTGTTAAGATTTCAGTTTTTTTCATAGCATTGATTTAAATATCAGCAACAAGTCCTCCAAATGAAAAATGTAATGAGAATTATATTTGAAGTCAATTTGACGACAGTGTAAAAATTAAATGCCAGATGACCTCAAAGAGACATTTTGGAAGATTTGTGAGATAACCAGCTCATCATTGTATTAAAAAAACCCAACAAATTCCTTGTTAAAACTGACCTCATTTTAACGTGTATTTCCACATGAAAATATATGTAAAAAGTTGACTCAGCGCAGCAGATGTAAATGTGTGTGTGTGTGTGTTTGAGTGCATAGGTAGGCGTGGTGCTGCTTTGTTAAGGCCTGAATGAGTTGTTGATGGGTACAGCAGCTTGGGTCTCTCAGGGGATGAAGGGGAGAGGAGGAGGAGGAGGGAGTATGGGTAAGTTGATAATTGCAGGGGAACTTGGACTCAGTCTGTCAATGTGCACCACCACCAGGCTCCCTGACTCAAAAAAACGCACACACACTCACACACCAGCTCAGCCTTTGAAGGGGAGGTCCCTTGATTAGGCCACTTAAACACAGCGCACCCCCTCTCTTTGTCTGTCTGGCTCTCTGTGCGTCTGTCACCCGCCGCTCAACCTCTCCACATCCAGATCCCTGACTTGTTCTCTGTCTGCCCTCATTTTCTCCTCATTCTTTTTGTGTTCCTGGTTTTACTCTAATCTTCTTAGATTCTTGTGCGTTTACGACTGCGTGTGCATGCATGCTACGTGTGTGTGAGTGTGTGTTTGGAGGGGTGGGGTGTGGGGCTCCCGTCAGGTCTCAGCTGCCGTTGTGTGAGAGGGTGAATTACACGCTGTAGCACCGTGTTGACAGGAGCAGCTGGACATCAGTGGGCCATAGCGGCCAGCGCTGTATGTGCATGTGTGTGTCCGCGCATTGTGTGTAGAGCTTTAGAAAACTATCCAAAGCAGAGCTGACACCTTCTGGTCAGTGAGGGCATAATCAGCCAGAATCAGACAAGAGGACTAATCATTTTCTTTCTAAAAGAGAAAAAAAAAAAACTAACTCAGTCCTCAAAATGGTCATTTTTTGTGCTGGCTGCTCAGTTTTAAGGCAGATGGACTTCATATAAAACCCATCATCAACCTATGATGATTAAATCTAGCGTCTGAGGAGAATGCAGGACTCATTCTTCTGGGTTTGAAGCTATGCTGCTGAATCTCTTTGTACTTCTGCAAATTGGATTAAACGTTCTCAAAGCTGTGAATAGACTTCAATGCAAAAGTCATAAGTCACTCCTCGTTCTCTCTATTTTGTTTACAGGAGACAGACTTCATTTGGACATTCTCTCTTTATTCAATCCAATCCTGTTCAGTCCTCTGGTTTGGTTGTACTGAATGAGCCTTTCAGATGAAGCACCTTCAAGAAATATTCCCAAGTCCAGTTGTCCTCTTTCATGCTTTTAGGATTACCATGAAACAGTTATCTGAGAATCCACACCAACATAACACAAGAGTAGAGTTTAAAACAACATAAATCAACAATATATTCATTTATGCAAATGTGGGAAAATAGAGAAAATTTCAATGATAAAGATGTCAGAAAAATAAGTCTGAGAGATGAAGATTAACAAAGTCAAAATCACTTAATCTAAATTGCTGTATGACAAGGAATTAAAAGCAACAGCGGAAATGGTAAATAATAATTTTTTCCTACTAATATAGAAAGAATTGAAGGATGCCAAATTCTTGTATAGGACTAAGTGACATTGAATAAAAGTGGGAATAGTGACAGTAAAATAACTGGAAGACAAAAAATAGGAAAAGGAGGGGAAAAGAAGGGTAGAAGGGAAATGGGGCGGAGGAGAGGAGGCATGGAGTAATGAGTGTGGAGAAGCGTACTGGTCTCTGGCTGGTCATGAGGCCAGAGACAGAGTTTTGTCACTGCAATCTCACACTCTGCCGCTGTAATGACTTGCCTGGGGCCACAAATGATTTCCTCCACTGGTGTTACTGTTGCTGGAGTCACCACAAATTCAAAAGAGAAAGGTTTTTGGAGAGCCGGGCATGGCAGGACAAGAGGTTTGCAAAAGAAAAATGGGAAGGGGCAGGGGGGGCTCCATAATGAAAATAAAATAACAATCTGCGTATACTCCTTCAAAATGGTTCCAGTGAAACTTGGCTTCATTTAGTTTAACCTCTGCAGCCTAATAGAATATAGCTTTCAGTTTGCTTAGGCCACTGGGACCGCCGCAGCCATTGTCCAACTGTGCCCATGTGCCATTATTTTCCATCCACAAACCTTAAAAATAACACCTCACTCCTCCCCTCTCTATTTCCACCACCTGTCCTTCGCTTGCCCTCTTCTTCTGCTCTTCCTGCCCAGGGACATGTCATAAAGACATCATCATTACTGTTTGGGGGAAGAGGAGGAAAAGGAGTCGTGACACGATGCCAGTCACTGCTTTGTGGATCCACGTGCAGCTGAACAACATCAGAGACAAACTATGGAGAAGGGGGATGCCAAAACCAAGTGGGGATAATCACCACTCACTTTTTAATGTCTTACTTGGAGACACTTTGGAACATCTTTGATATCTGACATAGTTATTTAGGACTACTGCATGTTGTTTTCTATGTTTATACAAATACACTTTATGAATATAGCACATGGCAATCATATCTCAGAGCATTTCTCACTTCAGTTTTAAATCTTTTTTTTATTTTTAACTGTGTTTCTGTGCCAGTCTGCAGAAGCCAACGAGAGCTACGTGTCCATGCTGTTGTCTAGAAATTAGGTATTGTATCTTTTGCATGGTTTCCAACTACGTCTAAAGAAACAGCTTTTCCAGGGCTTTTTCCCCAAACACTATCTATTCTTTCATGTGCTTATTCTCTATATAATTTTTTGCATGCATAGAAATAAGCAAAGCAATATGTTGGACTCTTTAGTTATTTTGAAGAAGCAGTTGTCTTTTTTAATGTAGGAGGGGGGGAAACAAGTCTCAATAGTCAAGTTCCTTTCACATGAGGGCCACTATGGGTTAAATTCCACTTAGTTTTACACCTCACACATTTTTAAATGTCTGTTTGGTAAGTTTAGACACCTAAACAACTAGCTGCCCCCACATTTACAAATTGTAAAAACTATATTTGTGTCCATATGTATGAATAAATTCCTTTTTGCCTCCTTTTTACAATATCACCGGACTGTTCATTTTTAGAGCTATTTCTAAAAACTCATTAAAGTACTTAATGTGTACTGCCGAAAATAGTTTATAAGAAAACACTGTTCACACCTTTTAGAGAAATTAACTGAGCTTTGAAATACGCCCACATACAGATTAAATATTGCCTTTACAGATCAATGTGTGTAACAATAAATGTTCAGTACATGTATAAGAAATTTCAGAAAAAGGAAAAAATTAATTGCAAACTGTTAAATGGAACAGCTGCAGGACAAAGGAGACTTACTGTATAAGATGAGGTCGAAAATGTTAAAAACTAGAATGGTGCACGAGCCAACTCTATTCCCAAACAATCATGACCTTTAGGTTGAGGCAGAGCACCCTTTTACCTTTTTTTAATTTATTTTAATTTATTCATTTGTTTATTTTTACATTAAAATCACATATACATGCTTTTTATGTACAGCACTTTGGCAACCTTGGTTATTTTAAATGTGCTATATGAATAAAGTTTGACTTGACTTGACTTGACTTTAGAGGGGAAATTTTACGTCTGTGATGTTTTAAAATTCACACGACAGTGTCCAGTCCCCGTTAACCCGTCTAACCTCATCCAGTCAGCTCCTCCCACCTGGGGGAACTACTGTGCTGAGATCGGTGAAGCATGGGGTAAACACAACTTCTGATGTAGTTGTCCCGACATCCATTTAGGGACATTCAGAGTCTATTGCTCCAGCAGATGATTTGGCAGGTGGGCTGGGAGGGGAAGAGACAAGGAGGAAAGGGGGGTGGGGGGGGGGGGGGGGGGGACACAGAGAGCATATACATCACTTCATCCTTAATTAGCTGTCATCAGCTTCTCTCCTCAGAGGAACCAGGGACTAATAATTAATGATCAAACTCTAAAGTAGAGTCACACATGTCCTCTTTTCTCCCCCTCCGCATCCCTGTCACAAAGGGAAGGATTTACAAAGATAAATTAACCAAATCTGACTGGATGAAGAGTGCTGTTTTCACTGTAAGATAAAAAGGGGGTCTTGCAGATTAAATAAATGACTCAACGAAAAGCCCCAGAAATGAGGTATGAGAAATTTCCTCACCCTCAGGTTGCCAAGACAACCTGCACTCCCTGCCCTCCAGATTATTATTGCTTGTTTGGTGTAAAACGAAGCATGAGTATCCTCTTTATTAGTCCAGTGTGCTGCGCCTGAGGGGTAGAATTACCTCCCCGTCTGCAGCATCGGATGATGCGAGGCGGGTTCATTTTTTTTTTTACAAAACACTAACATGCCAGCGAAGGCATGGCGATGTTTTAACAAAGCCTTGCGCGTCTGTGTAGACAAGAGCAGCTAATTAGAGAAGAACACAGCGTAAGTGGGCATATGTGCACTGGGGAAGCAGTCAGCCAACGCGCGGCGGGAAAGCACCGCGGGAGGATGCAGGCGGGCAGGCGACTGACCGGCTCCCCGAGCCAATATGAAGCCGCCATGGAGGCATGTTATGGTCTCAGCGCCCCAAGCCCCTGGCACGCCGTCCCCAAGCCCTGTTTGTAGAGGCAGGGAGGGGTGGAAACTGCAGGCTTCACAGACCGCACCACAACCTGTCCTCTCTCCAAGACCGGAGACACTCTGAGATGTATGCGCCTGTGTGTGTGTGTGTATGTGTGTGTATGCTTCTTCTTAAGCTGCTCTTAAATGCTTTAATTGGATTATCCTTAATGAGTAAACAAACAACTACAGCAGCAAAATAATAAGCAAATGGATAAATGTGTCAGGAAGCAGGCTTCCCCAGCCTGTTCCCCTCTCCTCTATCAGCTCTCTCAGTCCTGCCCCGCTTCCACTAAAGCCTTAGCTCATTTAGTTCCTCTCATGTGTAATTATACCGATTAACAATGATTCAAAAACACCGCTGCTGGAGAGGAGTGTTGGTGTGTCACACCCGTATAAGACAGGAGGTCTTAAGTGGCCACTTTGAAGTCTGTGATGAGCCTGTGATTAGTCCTCTGATTTATTGACAGGAGAAAGAAGAGGAGGTTGAAACCACGGAGAGCCGGCAGAGAGAAAAAAAATAAACAAATGGAGAATTTCGAGATGACATCTGTGAATATTATTAGAACATTAATCTGCTCTGACGACACAGATGCTTTTGCCATCTCCTTCTGTTATTGTAGGATTGGGAGAGAGAGGCGAGCCGAGGAGGAGGAGCTGAGAGGAGTGAAGACAGGAGGAAGAAAGATAGAAAGACGAAATGAGAGCAAAGTGAAGATTGAGTGGCCAATTGAAGAGAACGGAGAGGGACGAAAGAAGAAGTGAAAACAGAAGAAAAAGTTGAATGGGAAAAGATGAGAAACACAAGAAAAGCTGGAGCAGGAGGAGGAGATGACAGCATATTGGAAAGGTTGAGAAAAGGAGAGATATAAAGAAAGGAAATTAAAGAAGTAAAGCAAAGGATTAACAGCAAAAATATAAGAACGGAGGGAAAGGGAGAGCAATAGAGATGCAAAAGAGCACTTAACGCATCTAATTCCAATTTATGGAGCTACAAGAAGAGCCATTTCCATGAAAGATCTATACAGAAAATCTGAGTCAAATCATTGAATCCCCTTTCTCCTCTCTAATTGCAGCCATATGCAGTTTTAAAAGCAGTTTTACCATCTAATGGCTCCCCAGAGGAACAAGGGGTTAATTGCGGCCGTTTGGGATGAAACTCTATGGCTCTAAAGAGGTGTAGATTCCTCTGTTGATCACTCTACTCCTTTTCACTCACTTAGATAAAGTTGACCGATGTGGTGTTAAGGAGACAGAGAGTAGATCAAAGAATCGTGTTTGTGTATCATCTAGTTTTCTTCTTTGTTTCAACAGGTTAGTTTAAAGTACATTTTTCTTTCTGAATTATAGAGTAATCACCAGCCGTTTCAAACTGGTGATGAGTTTATTGGTGCTCCTCTAGATGAGAGAACAAGCTGCCGGTCTGACACGCATTACAGGCCGCGGCATCTGTTTTTAGTTTTGTTCGAAGCAGGTCTCTGCTGCAGGATCTGCTACGGTAACAGCTGGAAGGTCCAGTAATGTGCAAACGGTCAGTTTTTGGTTTTTATGGCTGACGGAGATCCACCCACACAACAAACAGCCATTGTACTGCCTTGAGGATGAGATGTTTTTACGTTACTGTGATGATCATTCAGCCCGGGGTACACAGGACTCTTACTGGCTGCAGAATGTCCTGAATAAACCTTGAACTTCCTACAAGGTGACATCGTCGCAGACGTGGAGTTCAGCCGGGCAGTGGAAAGCATGATGTGCTCACACATCCACTTACCATTGTTTCGTGAGTGCATGTAGCTGTAGGCGAACCTCAACAAGATGCTGGTTCCCAATGCGTCTCGGTGAGTAACGTATAGTAACTGGTGACAGATTGGGTCGCAACACTGAGTCAGTAATCATTCCTGAACGATGCCAAGACCTAGAAATGCACATGAATAAACAGCACCATATGACAAAGAAAAGGGCTACTGGGGAATTTAGAAACAGAGCAACAGAAGAGCCAAAGGCTGGCACTCCCATACCTTTGGTCATCGAAGGGATGCTGTGGCATCTGTAGAACATTTCAGAGCTCTGTCGTTGTTCTGGAATTTGAATAGAATTTTACTAGAGCTGTCTTGTAGAAAAGGGCATCTCTTTAAAAGGTCCCACTGCTCTATTATAACCGATGCATTTAGTATCCATACAAAGTGTGATGTGACTAAATATCAAGGTGATGACAGTGTTAAATAAACTTTTAAGTGCTACTGGGAGCAGAAAAATGAGTCATTTTTACATAATGTGAAACATCTGTGCTTCCAACTGGAGCATTTACCGTCTCACGCATAAAACCATCCTTCAGCTATTACTATTTAAAGTTTATGAAAGTCTCTACACTGATGAGAGACAGAGGCCTTTTTGGCCTCACACACCAACCCTCTGTTATCACCTGAGCTGTTCACTGTCTGCTTGGGACTGATGGAGCCAACTGCTACTTGTAGGTAGTGAAGTAAGCCGGCTATATCTGAAGTGGGCTTATATTCTCACTTTAACAGCAATTACGTAAATCCACAGCAGGAAGGGCCAGGACGAAAGATTGTTAGACAGGTTAGACTGGTTTGAACACCTGTAAGTATAGTATTAAATGAAGAGTTCACTGAAGTCCTTCCTGTCATTGAGGATCATGGTCTCATTCAGGGACCAAGGGCTGATATTATGCTGTGGAAGAGACAGAAAGAAAGATTAAGACAGAAAAGGGAAGAGGCTGACAAATAAAGAAAAAATGAATAAGTAAACATAAAATATCTTATCATGTTTTATATGTGTATCAATAAAGACGCAAATATAAAGGCTAAGAAATTAAAGCGTTCAAACCAGTGGGACCGACTCAACTGAAGTCTATGTTTTGTTAACTCTGCACACTTTTGATGATAGATCATTTTTGATCAGCTTGTACAGATGATGCTGGCTAAACCTACAGGCTTTTTCAACCTTTTGTGGTTGTCTGCAGCAATTCAAAGAGATGTTGGAAACTCAAAATGACTTCAACACCTAAATGTTTGTGGCTTGTTTGATAGACTGCAGGCAAACGTGGCCACAATAAGCCACAAGTACATTAAGAGGCTTAGCCCCATCTCTTTGTACAGCAAAGTGGTTGTTTTTACTGATTTGAGTCTTGCCCAAATTCAGTGTGAGCATTAAAAATAGTGGGACATCTTGCTCAGTCAAGTAGTTTTGTTCTAGTAAGGTTGAAGGTTTGTATTTGACGTAAAAAAAAAAGATGTGGCTTAATGTGATCAGCCAATTTGTCATGAAATGTGAAGTCCATTTATGAATAGGAAATATCACCACCATTAGATCTAGGCCGTGATTGATTTGACTCAACATTTGGAAGTCATGTTCTGTTCGGTTGGACTGATCCAAACAGGTGGGCTGTGCAGAGGGAGCCTAGACAAGCCAAAGGGGGGGTGTGGGGGGGTGGGTTGTGAGCTTTGAGAAGGGCAGTGAAAGTCACGCTGCATAGACGGTGGAAAGGGATAGACAAGTGTTTCAAGGTGGAGGTCTCGAATGCTGCATGGCACTTGCATTCCCACAACTGATTACGAGATAAACAGAGACAGATGAAGCTCAGGGGCGGCGGCACCGAGGCAAGACAGCAGAGAGAAAATAGAGAGAGATTACACGGATAGACGGAGGGAGAACAAAGAGCAGGAAGGAGCGGGACGAACAATGTCAGGGAGAGGAAGAGAGACCAAGGGTTGAACCCGACTCAGCTGTGAGGGGCACCTGTTCACGGTTGGACCACCTCCTTTCGCCAGCCTTAATCAAATTTACCACAGAGACAGACTGTGACGACACCCCCCTCTAACAAGAAACCCACTGTGTGCTACATCCAAATAATCCCTTCTTCCAGCCAGGTTCACATTTCATGTTACTTTGAAAGGTGTCCCACCTCTAACTACACGCCCATGACAGGTTTCACCAAAATAATCCACTCTCTAATCTCTAATTAACTTGGCCGGTGTTCCAGGAGGAGCAGGATGGCTGAACTTTTGGTATCAGATTCTAGGCCAAAATGTACTTGCAGTGATACAATGAATAATTTCATTGTTTGGTTATTTTTTTGTCACCGTTTGCTTAAAATTATTTTTGGGATGCATTAAAGTAATTATCAAATTATGTCCACTCTGTGTTTTTTTAAAGAAGAATTTAATAGACATTTAATGGTCAAATATGGATACCAAGCTAGCATGGTTTTGTCCAAATATGCCCACATTTGGCAAACATTTGAATCAGGTAACAGCTTCGCGTTGATTTTCTTGGAGGTTCTATTTAAAAATATTAGTCATTTCAGGGGCTAGAATAACAAAATTAAATGAATGAGTGATGGGATTGATAGATGAGCAATGTATGTGGGACTCATAAGGAAGGCAACCCTTCACTTCCCTTCTCATGCTCATTTTGACATGTTTTCTAACTGAATACAAAATATCGGGGTGTGTGAAAACTGGATTCCCTCTTCAATCGTTTTCCCAATAAGCCTCATCTCATGTATGACTGCAGTCAAAAAACAAAACAAAACACCCAGTTATTGTTTTTTCCTTCCTTCTACTATTATATATTAAAAAGAACTTTCTCTTTCCTTTCCTCTTTCCTCTTTTCCCCTCAATCATCTACCTTGTAACAGCCATGGCGGACAAAATTGATTAATAAAAGTATTATTAATGTTTCTCTTGTAGATATGAGATTGCATCCATCATCAGTTCTCTGCATCGCTCCTCTATCACTGTTTTTCTTTCAATCTGTCGCTTCCTCTCCTCCCACTCTCTCTTATAGGGGATTGAGAGAGGTGTCAGTTTCAGTGAAACAACTTAATTCTGATGTCAATGAATTAATTAGATGTGTTAATGAGCTAGCGACAGCTCACCCAAATTAAATTAATACTGTAATGGCCTCAGACAGCGAGAATTAGCTCCCATTTCAGTAAACGCTTTCTGGAGTGTACACAGCCGCCAAAGATAGGCACACACTCGTACACACAGACACACACTCACACACGGAGCTCAAACAACATCCATCCCCCCGAGCAGATCACCATCCAGATGTAATTAACAGACTAATTACAGGAGCTCTCACTCGTCGCCGCTCTCGTACTGTATCTCTCTTCTGTCCGTAACATGTTGACTATCTGCCTCTCTCCATCAGACCCCTGAACAAGACAGTTTGAAGTCATTTCCTGACATCTCTGTACATTACTTTATTGCTTTTTGGCTTATACACTTGTACATAACTGTACATGAGGTTTCCAAAGAAGCAGGGTGACTATTGTTTAATGTTTGTGTTGGTCTTCCTGCCATCACACTTCGAATTCTTTACACAGCAGCCCAAACTTAAAGGCTGTTTAGTCTGCCATTAGATCTAATAGTGACTCTTTCACAGTTGCCTCGCTCCAGAAGACACGCTGATAGGAAACGCTGCCACCAGACTACTAATCTGATCTTATTGGCCCAAAATGGCTGCTATCTATGAACGGTTGGTTAACTCGGGAGGAAAATGGTGAAACAAGGTGTTTGGAACCAACTGAGTTCCACTTAAGTTGTTTTTTAATTTCTTCTTTGGCAGTTCCTGATAATGACGGTGAACTGACACTCCAACTAATCAGTCCATCCAAAGAATTCCTAATGACTTCTTCATCAGTTTTATCTCTACATTTTTACTATTTATTTGACCTTATTTCACAGCTCACAATATTGTTGAAGCATCGTAAAAATAGAAAAAAATGTCTCACAGCAAATGTTCTTGGAAACACATTTTTAAGGACATTTTTGGGATTCAGTAGCCTTTGTTTCAAGTTTCATTTACAACCAATCATAGTCAGAATGCAAGTGAGCTTAAAGTCCCAAATGTCAGATGTGGCTCTTGGTGCTTAGTGTCATGCTGCTGCATTAGGAACAACACAAAAAGGTTCAGGTTAAAATCACTTTGACACCTTGTGCCGTTGTGTCACCGCTCTTTGTGTGCAGAGCAGTGACACTGTGCCGACGGGTTTGTGTTTGGACTGTGGGCTTGTTTGCGTTAGCATGAGTGTTTTCCTAGTGAGAGACTCTGCAGGCAGTGAGCTTCTCTCACAAACACCATCTGTCAACAACAGGCTCACCTGCTAGCAAACATTTAGCTCAGGAACCATTTCGCTCACTTGCTCTCTCACACCGACACACACACACACACACACACACATACTCACACACACACGCATGCACACACATTGCAGCACAATTCAGCAAAGTCAAAGCAGAAAATAAAGTGATTTCCCACTTAGTCCACTTGGCAATCTCACCTGCTTTGCAGTGCCTCAGTCTCTGAAGAGCACGAGCGTAATGTGTCTACATCAGTGTTTCTTGGAGTGAAAGACAGAGAGACGTTTCACAGAGACAACAGCACAAAACAGAACATTTGACACCTTGTGTGAACATGAAAATTGTAGGGGATGGAGAGTAAAAGGTAAAATGCAGAGTGGGGATCAACTGGGAAAAAGGGAGGGCGAGAAGGAAGGGAATTTCAACAGAGGGAGGAGGGAGTATTACCTGAGGTGTCTGACTATATTAACTTCTCATCATCACTAATTAGCCCCTTGTTCCTCATTCCCTCCAGGTGAGTGTTACACACGGTGCTGTGTGTACCTGTGATGTGTGTCTGATTCTCATGTTCGCTGTTCGACATGGGAATAACGGTCCCTTCTAAAAATGAAGGCGCCCTTCAGTCCTTACACGCCTGGCACCCAAATAATCAAATGGAAAATGAAGGTTGTCAGTTTGTGTGTGTCTGTGGCCATTTGACGGCCCGACGGTCACTTTAAAAACAAACACTACATGTATGGCCTACATCTTCTATTTGTCCTGAGCTTAAACAACACTGAAGGCTAATCTTCTTTTTGTCTGATCAAATCAAACTTAAAGATCAAATGGCGTTCGAGCTGACACCCGTGGCCAAAACACAACACATGTTGTTGTTGAATTCATGTTTTATACCTGCATATTCCTGGATGCACACTTAATAGGGGTGAGTAAAATTTGAAGGCACATTTGTGCACACTTCAGCTGGAGTCACCTCTTAAATTTGGAAGGTTTGTCACGCTCAAGTGTCTTTGTCTGTATAAACAAAGATCATTTTTAAAAGACTATATTGACAGCACTAATTTATCAAACTAATCTTTTTCATCATCATCAAATTAAACTTTTCCTTCCATCAACTCCTCATACTATTATTTGCCACGTTTCTTTCCAAGTTTTCCAAGTTATGACATCCCTTTTCAGATTTGACAGTGAAATAAAACATCTCATTTAGTTCCGTGCCGCTGGTGTATGCACAGATTTATAAAAACAAACAATAGGACTTTTAACTACCTGTCAAAAGAAATGTGCAATCTAAATTTTATGTGTTGATGAGTTGATGAGTTGTACCACTTAGTCAAAGCACCCTTCCATCCGTTTTGGATTTTGGAACAGAGGATAATGACTGTAGCAGCTCTGTCAGGGCAATCGGGATGCAGTCTGGCTGAATCTTAAATTTCAGCTTTAGGGATGGTGGTTGCTTCACCCGCCTCTGCATGATCTAACTTACATCTTCCATAGGAGGGAAATCTGGACTGCTCTCAGACCAGTCAAGCATGCACGCTGCAGAAAGCGTTCTGCTGTTAGCCGTGGAGGATGAGGTCTGGCACTGTCCGGCTGAAAACAACACCAGTCTCTCTGGAGACTCTGACTCGATGACAGCAGATGTCTCCCCGAAGTTCCAATATAAACGGTACCCTCACACATAAGCAATGCCAGAACTTTAGAACCACAATCTTTTGTGTCTTTAGCTGATACCAAACTTTCTTATGTTTAGAATTTATAGAATGAGAGTTTCAGCTACATCTTCCAAAATCAGCACAGTTTTTTTTCTGAGTGATACAACAGTGATAGAAGAAGCGATGCAGAGAACTGATGATCATTTTGTTGATAATTTTCTGATGGTGATAACCCTAACCCTAACCCCCCCTGAGGTCAAGTTCATTCCAGTGTCATTGTCAATGCGTGTCTGGTATGCTTTAGAAAAAAACTCGTATTCAATTGGACCATTTTTCTTCTGAACCATCAGACACTAACAGACCCTCAAAGATATTCAACACAAAACATTACACAATCCAAAGTTTTTTCATTAAGTCTACCAATAATACCAGAAATACATGTATACATTTATATCTTTTTCTTATAAGTCTCTATGGCTTATAAGTATTTGAGATACATTTCAGAGGGAGAAACCCCTGAATCTCTTTGCTACATCTGTCTGTTCCCATGCTTCGGTTTGCATTCTCTCTGTATTACCTCTGGTTTATTAGTGGGTGATTAGAAACGACTTTCGAGACATTTATTCCTGCTTTATTCACAGTACATTTGAAGACAGTAGAATAACCTGATTATTCAAATTGATGTTAATTCAAGCTGCTTCTTCAAAATATGCCATTATTGGATGGGATGAGAGCGAGTCATTTCTAACGGTTCCCTTAATGCCACAAAAGAGGTTGCATGGACATAAAAAGAACGGCTCGGTCCTCTCCTGCTTTTGTTACCTTTTCATTTGCACAAATTTTCTTTTTTGTCATCCCTCTGTGTACTTCCACTGGGACATCATTTGAACAGAAACAATGGCGGTGGATGAATAAGCTGATATAATACATATTCATGGCATTTGAGAAGCTCTTGTTTTGATCCACTTGTTTGAGACACAACAAAGGTAGCTTCTGTTCCTGTTATCCACTCTGCTCCCAATCCTTCCTCCATTCCTCCGCCAGTAGGTTGTGCGTTTGTTTCTCCTTAATGATCTCTCGAAATCCCTCCTCTTTTTAAACCTTTGTCCTCTCCTCATATTCTCCCTTTCCCGTGAAAAAGGAAAACAGTCGGCTGTGTCACTGTTGATGATTTTGTTTGCTGCCATTTACCTTTGACATGTTGGCACAGCATTGCCCATTTAATGAAACCGGGCCTCACATACAAAGGCAAAATAATACTTTTTGATTGTGAGGACAACTCAAAAATGAACGGCCGCATTAGCCATGGAGTTCAAAATAACAACACACAAGAATAGCTTTAACATTCTCCTTACTAGAACAATTGCAATTACTTACAATAACATTGTCTCGTAATCCTTCTAAATTGGAGCCAGGAACTAAGTCGGTTTGATGGCGATGGTTCTCAGCTTACTTGCCTTTCACTGGTTTGAACGGTAATCCTCATTAACAAAACACTAATCCTGCCTCCATGTTGCCATGCTCTCCTCTATTCTCCATTCCACCACTTAAAACTTGTCAACCAAACTTCTCGTCCCACTTCAGCAGAAAGTCTCTAATCGACCTGGTGGAATGGCATCAAGCTCCTCACACGGCGTTCACAGTGTTTGCTGTTGGACAAAGTTGCATTTTTATCATCCTCTTTTCTTTTTTTATGACAATGTGCTCATAGATGTCAGAATCCTATCAGCCTCTCGCACAAACTGTTCTGCTATATTTGTATTTTCACGGTAAATCATGAATTACGGCTGTTTCGTTCCTGCATGAACGCAATTAAACATGAAAATCTGTGTCGAACAAAGGATTGAAAGGGCTCTCTGCTTGTCACTTGGCAGTGAGCAGGTGAGAAACAAGTTGAATCTGAATACGTTGTTTTGTAAAGAGGAGAGAGGGATAATTTGTGCCTGCACAAAGCATAAAATATAGAGTGTAGCTCTTAACTTCTATCTGGAAGAGTAATGTCAGGGAAACTAATTATGTTCTAATTTTGTTTAGTTTTTTTCACCTACTTTTCACTTTTATTGTTCCTGTAAACCTTGCTAACCACTTGTGGACAGTTTATTTACACTTCACAAAACTGACCTATATTCCACAAAAGGCATTATGAAGCAATTTTTTTCATTTTGGCTCATCTATTTCACTTAATTTTTACCATAAATTTATTTTTGCATTTCAGGCCAGCAGTGTATCAAAAAAGAAAGGAACACTCACTTTGGAGCTTAGAAATCGAACAGGAAACAGAAAGGTTACTATAAGGGCAATAAAAAAGGGCATCAATTACTAAGTTTTACTTCTTCACACCCCTTTTCAGACTACATCTAAGTGGACTTAGAAAATGTTTTGGCACTGAGGATGCCAATCCTGTGGCATCCTCAGTGGTTATTTAGTCTCATTCCCATAGAGTTTGACACTAGTGTTTAATACTATTGGTGTTCCTAATTCTACCCATACGGGAGTTTCCACATCAGAGCAGATATCATCCTCAAGTCCCTCATGTAATAAGCCACATGTCCTCATGGTTTTTTCCTTGATGAAGTGCCACATGAGGTATCAGAGAGCACAAATCACGCCGAACACAAACACCATCACAGAACTACTTTGCTTTGTTTTTTTGCCAGTAATTCTCTATTTGAATCATTTCCAGGGTACACAATGAAATAAAAAAAAGTAAACAAAAAAAGCTTGTGCCCAATATACAGCTGGAGGCTCCTCGCCCATGATCCTTTGCTCCGCAATTATTCATACAACAGACCGGACTGAGAGCTGTGATTCACCAGCCCTCTTCAATTAGTGATGTGTTAATTAAAGAGCATCATCAGGTTCTCGTTAGTGATTAAACACCCGAGTGTGATTACTTAACTCAGCAGGACTCCTGACGAATCATCTGCCCCCTTGATCCTTCAGATGAGTGTATGTACGTGCGTTTGCGTGTTTGTGTGAGCCGTTTGAAATTTAGCAACGCTGAGGGACTTGCAATGGGAACAGATTCTCCCTCTCACGCTGCATGTCAATGTTGCAATGAACGCTGCATATGCAAAGCTGAGAGGATGCGCGTATGTGCGTCCGATTAGAAGGGGATTTTTGCTCACATCCTGATGAGGTGTCTGAAGTAAGTTAATTGCTTATCAAGAGAGCAAGCCAGCTCTGCCTCATCCGCCGGCGTGCGCGCGATGCCCGTTTGCATTTGTGTGTTGGTCAGGGCCTCTGCGTGCGCGTCGGTGTCACTTCTCACGCTAATTGCCTATCAGAGGACTGCTCAGGTTCTCGTCCTTTGCTTGGATCCAGGCCGTGTTTAAGTGCAGGCACTGGCATATGTACAAACTCCGAAGCAAGAATCTCTTTTTAACTGAGTACATCTACACAGCTTCCTGATGGATGCTGCCTTCTGTGGCCGTGTGATGGTGAGGACTTTCCTTGGGAAGAATAGTTAGCTAAAAACAGCCAACATCTACTTCATGTGTTGGGAAGCGAAGGTTTTCATTGGGAAGATAGAAGAAAGATCATAGACTGTAACACAAACAAGGGCATAACCCATCAATATGTCCCCCATTTGCTTGTGATCTAAGATTTCTTGGTTTAAAACCTGGCCACAGCCTTCTTGTTACTTCAGAGGGAGTTCCGACAGCAGCAATTTTACTTGTAACCGAGCATTTTCAGTTTACTAATACTGAGTTTACTATTGCCGAGCACATTTGTGTTTCCCAGTTGAGTAGTTTACCTCAAGAGGCCCGAGATCTTAATTAAGATGAATCCACCACCAGACTTTGCTGTTCCCGCCCCTGTCCCACATCAGTGCTATTATGCAAATGAGGGAAATCTCAGGCTGCACAAATCACAGGCGCCACCCTGCCTTTCAAGTTATTGTAATATATAGCCTTTAATAACACCTTGTACACACTTTCTCGCGCACAGAAAATCAATCTCGATGATTTAATAACGCAATGTACTGATCCAACTGGTTCCAAAGGTCTTATTCCTGGCCACTGGAGCATCACCACGACAACAAGCACCACAATAATAGATCTGCTGTTAGTGTGCTAATTGAATGCATGCCTTTGTGTGTTTTTAATGAATAAATGAGAATGGGCATTTTTCATTTTAGTATGATGAAGTTGGATTTAATAAACTTGCGCACACGGTCTCACATACACACACGCGCGAGATACCCTCAGCAGGTGAGTGTAGCTGAGTTGACACTTTGTCAGCAGAGTGTAATTTGACATAATGAATGCAAGCATCGTTACTGCTGTTAATTGGCCAGACTAATTATACTCGGAGGATGTCATTAGAGAGAACCTGCCGCTTCACTCAGTGTGTGCGTTAGTGGATGAGTGTGTTTGTGTCAATGAGTGTGTTTACAAGTCAGGTAGGGGCAGACGGTGGGAAAAGTGTAGGGTAGGAGAGGAAGCAGGAGGTGGTTGGAGCACAGGATGGGAGCAGGAGGAAGAGGAGCAGTCCAGGTGGCCAGGACTGATGAATGGGGAAGAAAGAAGGGGAGGTGGGCTGAGAAAGGGTACAGTTCAGGCGTCATGAAGGTGGGTGAGTTTGGATTTGGAGCCAGAAACGAGGCGCTGAAGGCGGGCAGAAGGCATGATGACTGAGAGCTTGAAGGGTTCAGGACAAAACATGTCAGGGCCAAAGTAAAACTGATTACTTCTTCATTCTTGAGCTTTATAATAAGCATGGAACCACATTTGTGCTGATCACGACACTATTACAAATCACTGACATGCTTTCAATTGTTTTCCGAAAGACTGGTGTAATGGTTATGATACAAAAACAAAACTTTCTGATTTACTTTTTAAATCTTGTACTAAGAATTACTGAAGTATGATAAATCACAAACAGAGTAAGCAGCTCGAGCATTCCAATTAGTTTATGTTATTTCTTTTTGGGCAAGGAGCATGTAACAATATGGACAGGTTGTAATAATCCTTCTAGGCTAACAAAGACAAGACTCACCCACACCCATAGAACCAAATGACTAAACAAATCGGCCTGACCAACATGGTATTGGATGTTGGGATGAATTCAGAGGGAACCCATGCATACACAACGAGAACCACCAAAAGCAAAGGTCAAGATTCCATTTACATTACACATTTTGCAGTCGGACATGTTTGAATCTTAAATTGTTTGGGGCTTTTTTTTTGGTGCAGTTGTAACTTTCTAAGTAATTTGTGTGAGATGACATTTACATGGATTGAGTTCATACACATTCGAGCTTAAATACCACAGTCTCTCTGACTTTGTGCTGTACAGTTTATGAATGGGAGGAAAAAACAAAACAGAAATCACCCAAGGAGATGCTATGGGCGAACATGCTGATGTGTCGGGCTGTCACTGCATTAATGGAGTATTTACTTAAACAGCCGTCAGCTGCGGCCAAGAAACAAGCCCATTCTGAGAAACAATATCGACTCACAGTCCACCGACAGAGAGGAAGGAGTACAAGTCCTCAGTGGGTAAAACGTGTAATTTCCTAATTCTGATCTGGCAAGACAATCCGTCCTTATCAGTGTCCGATCTCTAGATTGGAGGAAGAGTAGACGGGGAAGCTGGAGGCCATCACATACACACGCACGCACACTAAACAGCAGGTAGAGGCATGAAATTACATAGAGGAAAAGGGATACAGAAAGAAAGGCTGAAAGACTAGTGAGAGAACAAACAGGCCTATCAGACCACAGACCCAGATAACAAGATAAGGCCTAATCAATCAGTCCTTGCACACGGAATAAGATTGCTCTAAGTGGCTCATGAGTCCTGCTGTAAATTAAATCTGCACACTCCTTCAAGTAAGACAGAATGGAAGGAGTGAGAGTTGGAGAGAAAAGGAGAAAGAGAGAAGGGGGATAATAGAGGCTAATTTCATCAGCGTGGCCCATGATGAAGCTTTTACACGGTGGTTTGAGAGGCCAAACTAAAAGGCTGGAGGTTTGGTGATATTGAATATGAGTGGTGTGTCATGATTAGATTTGTAAGACGATAGCCAGGAATTAGATTTCAGGGTCTAATGCGGATATCTGAAAGGGTGTCAGATCTTAAGGTTTGGTTTGTGTGTGTGTGTGTGTGTGTGTGTTTGAGTGCGGGTGGGTTGAAATCCTCTTCCCGTCAAGGAGAAGCCAACAGAAAACAGTCTAACCCACTGCGATTCGCTTTAATTCACTCACTCAACACTACTTTGTGTCTGCGTGTGAGAGAAGGAGAGTTTGTGTGCATGCAGGCTAATCACTGGGCAGCTGGAACAAGAAAATGTTACAGAGGAAAGCAAAGCAGAAACCCCAGAAATAGGAGACATGAATCCATGTCCGTGTTTGATGAAACAGAAGCACCAGTGTTCCTCCACGTGATAAATCTTTCTTTTTTGTTGTTTATCTTTTTCTCTCAAAGCAAGGTGCCAAAGTGTGTGTTCGCTTTGGCAGAGCTTCATTTCTCAGTCACTGGAAAAACGGCTTCGCGAGGCAATAATTAAGACTATTCAAATGTTTACTCTAACATCTGCTCTGTTTGTGTGAGTGTGTGTGCATCGGCCACTGACAGCTTTAAGTATTTATCCAGACAAGAATGGTGAGTCAGCACACCACAGCTCCAAACATTAGCGGAGACTAATGGTCCTGATGATGGACACATGAAGCTCTGGTGTGTCTTAGTTTGCATCCGCCGCCTCTGAGATGCCAACATTTGTGAGAATGACTGCTGCAGTGCTGCGTACGGTAAGCCGTGTTTCCTCATCTTAAGGTTCAGCGTGGGCCACCTGCACTGTCTCTGAAACGTTGATTTTCCATATTTAGCCTTTTTCTTGTGCTGTGTCACAGACCAGATAGCAGGCTCTCCATTTTGCACACAAAAATGGTTTTGTACATGTTAACATTTAAGACAAGGCCAGAATTAGGGAGTGGAAACCCCGTTTGCTCAAAGTGATCCAGTTCTAAATGTTTACAATCCAGAAAAACATCAATTGTTAAAGCTTTTCATAACCTGGCAACCCATGTGTTCTCGTCAATTGCTTCCCATAAAAAAGCTTCTTTATAATCTCTGGACAGAAAGTCATTAGGATTGCCACAAAGTTGTTCCAAAAATAAAGAGGTAATCAACTAGAATCTACACTCAGTTGAAGAATAAAGTGGAATGAAAGTACTTAGACGCAGGAAAGTCTCCACAGTCTCCATCACATTTCCAAACATGATCTCACACTAATCTCCCCAACAAACACAAACACGGCAGGAAAACATGCAGCGTGATGTAAATACGGACAAAAACAAAAAAAATAGCGGTGATACAGAGCAAACACTCAAAGATTCACGCACACTGACGGGAGGAGAAGTTTGTTTGAGACTTTTTTAAACGCGCAAAGGAGTGGCAAAAACAGGCCCACGCGCGCACGGAGGGGAACTATGAAGATGTTTTCCATTGGTGTGGTGACAGACAGCAGCTCGCACACAACAGATCGCTCCCGGTGGAGAACAGAGCTCTCACATCATTAACGCCTCCCGCTGCGCGGCGCTTGGCTCCGACCGTCTGGGGACGCGCAGCCGAGACAGGGAGGGAGCAGGAGACGAACGCTTTGGACGCGAGTGGAGAGGGTGCCATGAATGTGGGACTTCGTGCCTTCTGTGCGTCTGCGTTTTAAAACGCTGCACGTGATCCCCATCTCCCAAAATGCCTCAACTCTTCTAATTAGTCAGGAGCAATTAAGTGCGCTTAAACTAAGAGCGCGCAGAACCCAGGTCCAGGTAAACAACTCAACACGTCGAGCGACTCCTGTATTAACTGCATCTGTTTGGGAAAGAAAAATCAGAGGAGGCCGTCAAATGGAAAGAAAAGGGGAATAATCATGATGGCTGGGAACAGAATGGAATGCCAGAAAAATGTGAAGAGAGAAGAAGAAATGAGTCACAAGGAGAGAAGAAAAGAAATCAGGATAAAGAGATAATCAAACGTCCCAATGGACCGATTCAGGCAGGGTGGATTCTACCACGTGCCATCTCTCATTTATATGCTAATTTACACTATTAACAGAGAAAGGGGGACAGAGAATGAGAGGGAGGACAGCCTAATAAATACCTACTGATGGCTGTTTGTTCATCAGTGAGCTTTGTGTTTGTAAGGAAATTCATATTGATCAACCTGCCGGCTGTTACCTCTCTAAAGGAAGGCTAACTGCGTTTCATGTCTTCTCGAGAAGCTCAAAAGTCTAAGCTACAATGAGTGAAGTGGATATTTGAAATGAAATGGAAAAATTATATGAAATACAGCCACAAAAGAGATGTTATCATTGTAATTCAATTTGGATTAATGCTGCAAATCACCTCCTTTCATCCTTCCTCCCTCCACTCCTTCACTTTTGTTCCTGTAAAAGACTGATAGTCACTTGAGTGCTTCCCTCATTTTCTGCTTTAAGCTTTTGCCACTGCTTCTCATCTCAATTTAACCCAGTTAATAAATCAATATTTATATAGAGTATTTACCCTACCCTGGGGAAATTCCCACATTACAGTAGCATCAGAAATAGGCTATAATACGCACAGACTAAATATAATCTCTGTATATTAAAAACCTCTTCACTGAACTGTAGTGCTCAGATAAGCAACAGTCACAAAAAAACGGCATGGTGTGAGAACGAATAAATATCCTGATGCAATACGTTTCCAGACATAAATCAGGTTGTCACACACACACACATTAGTGTTTGCTTTACTTTGTGTAGTCATGTGTATGTTTTAGATTACAACTGATTCTCAATGTATTCATTTAACTCCATATAAGTAACCACAACTCATCTCACAACACAATAGAGAATGTTTTCTTTAATAAAAGGTCTGTCAAGCAACTTAAACCTTCCCATCAACACAGCAAAGACCTGAACTGAAGATGTTCTCTCCATGCCTTTCACAGCACTCATTCACAGAAACGCCAGTATCCATCCATGGAAGAGTTTGAGAGCACACACACACACACACAAGCACACACACAGATACCGATCATTTCCATGCTGCCATGTCACAGACACTTGATGAAACACAAAGAGGGAGACCTGTGCAAGTCCTGCAATGGTTTTCCAGCATGTCATCGCCACAGAGATGCTGCTACGGTTTTACTGTGTGCTGGAGACCACATGCAAAGGGTTTCCACGGGCGACATCCAGAGGTTCTTAAGGGGCTCCCCGAGCTGTGATCGCTTTTCCAGCACAGCCGTCACAAAGACACGCTTAGACAGAGAAATAACAAAAACAAATGAAAAGGCAGCAGTTCGGTAGCAACCGTGTCCTTCCACCTACTGGTAGAAAAACACCAAACATCACTTTGCTGTGGATCTCATACATAACAAGCATGCAGAATTGTTATCGGATGGATTTGTGTCCTTGAATGTGTCAGCAGACACAGCAGCATTTCAGCACTTTACACTTGTTCATGTGCTCCACTTTATGACCTCTCGTTGGTTTAAATGATTCTTAATTCCATCAAGTTTATCTTCGAAGTTCTGCTCCTTGTATTACTACAAAAGGGTCACGCTGGGAGATCATTTAAAAACAGCATAAGCAACAGCCCCATGGCCTAATAATTAAACAAGCAAAAGAAAAAATTGTCCAATAAACTATTTGACTGCAATAACATTTTACCATAAGGAGTGGTATTTGATAGATCTAAAAAAAAAAGAGTAAGCAAAACACCAATAAAGCAGCAAACATTTGATGATGTTGCTTTATTCTGGATTTGTATGTAACATTTGGAATGATCTACTAGCATAACAGCAAAAAAATGATAATAATAGTTTTCATTCATGTTCATTAGAATTGCATGAAAACAAAAATGACTACTTTGGGCTCCATGTAACAAACAATTTACACTTCTAACTCGTTTAGGTGTCTTTTATCGACCACATTTTCCAGTCTAAGGTTCCTGCAGGGCCTGTCCAGGCTGTACGCTGCCTGTAGGCCCAGTGTCCGGCTGGACAGGCTCCCGCTCCCACATGACCCTGAACTTCAACAAGTGGATATATGAAATGGGTGGATGGGCTTCTGAATGTTATTGCGGAAGCCCAGAAAGAAAAAAATGTCCCGGCTCTAACGCAGATCTATTTCAGAAAGCAAAAACTGGTAAGAGGAAGGGTTGTTCCCATTTTATCTTTTTCCACTGTCACTACATCCTACAGCCTGAACAATTCAGGAGACACATTTTAGATGAACGTGGAGAAATCAAACCTGGTCTTATATGAGCATGAGATTTCTCCGGTTTATTACTTAAACTGTATTAGGTTTTCCCAAATTCTATGTTTACTTACATCGATTCTGTGTCCAGAATTGGTAAATAAGGCACTAGAGAGAAAAAGTCCAACTTTTTAAAGTAAAAAAATTTCAGCTATATTTTGCGTAAATGTTTGTAATAATGTTTGTTAAATTATATGAGCTATTAATAATGTTCCAAAGACTTCATGAACCAGAAAATACATTAAAAAGCCACAGAGAAAAAGATTGTGCTCATCAGGTTTTTGTGTATTAAAAGTTCTATAAATCAGGTCATGAAAGGCAAATCAGGCCATGAAAGATGCATGGATAAATGGATGTGAAAGTAAGAAAAGAGGGGGAAAAACTGGTTTCCTGCAAACAAGAAAAAAAAATTATAACAATCAAATTTCCAAGGATGTTGCATAAACCAAGATCATTATGAATGTTGTTTTGATACTTTACTTCCTGCCTTTTCGCAACAACCCGTTGGGGAAAAAGATTAACGGGAAAAAAAAAAGTCATGAATAAAAAGCAGAAGAGAAATTGAGTTTAAAGGACCATCAAGTATGTGTGTGTGTAGCATAAACACTTCTGACTGCTTCAGAGAAATGTGTACACAGTGTGGCGAATTGTGAACACAGTTTCTTTTTAAAAAGTGCGGAAAAGAACAGAGAGGCATGAGAAACAAGTTGGGAGCATGCTTATGGCAAGTTTCTACAACTTCAGCAAGGATCAAACAGATATGTTCAGTGAATGGTTCAATCACATTATGTCAGAACAGAGTCGAGTCTCGCTGAAGCTTAAAAAACTGTTTAACCGTCTATGGGAATGATGTGTGAGGGGCCACTGTGTTATGTAAATGAACCACCTCAAAGGTATATTTAAACCTTGGTCCCCCACATTATAACTGCGCCTTATTGAGTCGACTTCAAGGCTTTTTTTTTTTTTACCTCCAAAGATAAACATGTTCCTAAGTTAAGCAGAGACGTGATTGATTCAGACACAGCAGTGCAGTGATGGAACATTTTATCACGGTTTGAGGGAGGAATCAACAAACATTTTCACACATAACAACAGGAACAGATGTTGCCTTTAGAGGGAGAAAGATTACACCATTTTGTATTTTCACACTAAAAGATATAAAGAAAAACAACAAGAAGCTGAAAGTCCATTTTCCTGCTCTTTTCTTTCATTGTTTTATTTTTCCTTGCTGTAAAACGATGCATAAACTGGAGCGGAGAAATTGTTCACGTGTGTGAAAGCTCTGTTTGCATTTATGCAGCGTCTCTTCACGCCGCCGGTTTTCCCCGTTCAATGATTTTTTTTCTGCCTGTGCACACCGTCACCTGTAGCTTTTAGAGATAATGTAAAACAACCTGAACTGGGTGTTCATGGGTGGTGGTGGGGAAAAAAAAAGAATAAACAAGAAAGAATTCTGACAAAAGAGGAACATGTTGTAAAAACTTTAAATGTGAGATTCTGCTTTCAGAAACCTGAAAGCACAGCAGCCCTATAGTGGTGTTTCTCAAAAAGAGTGGTTCCCAGAACTAACTACATCCTTAATACAAGGTGTAATCCACCAACATGGCCTCTACGTGACAGCTACAGGACACCACTTCATTGTTTTACTCTCGTGATAGCTGAAATAACCCTTTAGCCTGCTAATAAGATCTATTTCTGAGTATTGATCATTTTAAAGTGTTGATCAAGGGATATATGTGGAAGTCAACCTGTAATGTGAGGTTAAAATAGTTGTCAGGCTATTGTTTCAAAAGGTTTTCAAGATTATCAGATTATGTTAATGCTCTCTTTTTGCCTATATTTTAAAAATGTACCTGAACAAAAAATAAATCTCTCTATTCATAATGAATAAATTGGTTTTAAAAAAATATATGATAATCAAGTGGAAGCCCAGGACATGGACCTAAGCTTTACTTTCCAGGGGAAATAATTCTGTTTGTGCTACAGGTATGTTCAGTCTGTCAGATGATGACATTCTTTAAAAACAGCACAAAAAGAAAATATCCACATGAGTAACAGGTCATGTACCTTTCAGAGCAGGAAGCCCAGTGGGCATGAAAAGTCACATGCTGCCTCCTAGTGGTTTCACAGAGACCGTCTCTTCACTGCAGCCTGGAAATGGCTGACAAATTTCCTTCTGAATTATAACTAGTTAGACAAATTTGAATAATTAGGAAGTAATACATTCTTAATCTAATGGACGCAAGAGACACATAGCCCCACAGTCCATAAATCATAACTGCCAGCTGAGCTGCATTAGCATACAATTAATTTTCTCCCCCTAAATGACACAATTTTATTTATTTGTGTGTATATCTATATATGTATGTATGTATAAATAAATAAGCCATTTTACAAATACATATATATAACAGAGAACAGTGTGATTCATTGTTTAAAACTTTTTATTAATAAAGTCTGAGTAAATTTACCACAGTCATTTATTTCAAATCTAGGCCATTTTACCTGGTCTATAATAAGACCGTTCTGTGTGAACAAAAGGAAGAAAGGTTCAAATATATATACAGTCTACTTACATACAAAGCCAAATAGCACAGTTAAACGTGGAAAGTGAGACAATGACACACAAAAAAGCTAAAGTGGTCTCAGTGCCTTTTGAGCGTGTGATTGATGACACTATACAGTGAAATCAGCTGAGAAACATCACAGACATACATAAATCCAGGTCCAATGTGGACTACATCTGACATCTTCCTCTCACATCCATTTGCTTTTACCAGCCATTAAAACCAAAATTGCTCTCTAAATTCTCTCAAATACACATTCACAGGCAAGAGAGCAGATCATTTGAACCATTCATTTCAGATAAAAAGTTCATCATTTCGTAGGGACCACTATCAAGGAAGTAACTTGTACAAGCCGAGCTACAGCCAGTCCCGATCACAGACTTTATAATTTATCCACAGACATCTGTGGAAAGGCCACTGGTTGATTATTCTGTTTTTGGCTTGTACTTGCCACTAAATTAAAAACACTCTCAAATTCTGGAGAAAAAAAACTGAAAAACAAAGCACTTTGTTGTGTGGCAGAAGTGTATTTTCGTCCTTTGTTCGGGAACAATTAAAATAGCGTGCACCCTTGAATGGAAAAAGGCTGTGGTTATCCTGAAAAAATTAAATAAAATATTGAACAAGGCAAGAGAGTGAGCCTTCAGTTACTTTCATGATTCAGTTGTAAATGGCTCGTAGCCCGCACAAAAACATTAGCAGCATGGACCTTCTGACCTCTGTTTCAGGTCCTATTAGTGTCACTGTGCCAGTATGCAAACAATTTTTCAATGAGATGCACATCGTATAAAGTATACAGGAAGGAGCAAGTGTCTGCGCATGTGCGTTTGTTGGGAAAATGATTGTTTTCTAGATTAAGAATGGAAGGAGATTACAATTACACAACCATACTACTGAGCTCCATCACATATGGAGTCATTAACCCCTCTAATATCTGTAATTATGCGCTTGTGTGTGTGCTACGCTGGTGAGCAGAAGTCAAATCTTGATTGATGTAGTCGATGTGGTTTTGCTTGTGGAAAGTGGTGACTGCGACTGCGTACACAAACTCTGGCACGGTCTGCGTGTCGCACACCAAATCACAGGCCGGGCACACTGGCAGCAACAGCATCAGAGAGACAGCGGAGCTTCCTGCAGAGCGTCATCCCTCCTTCTTGCCTCCCCAGCTGAACAGTTTGGACATGGGAGACTTTTTCTTTGTTTTCTCCTTCTTAATGTCTGAAAAGAGAAAGAGACAAGGACCACAGATAAACACAAAAACGACCACAGGACTGTACACAGAGTGAGAGTGAACAGGGAAACTTTGGTATCAACTTCATGAATTCATTTAACCAAAATGGCTCAACTTTAGCCCGTTGTCTGCACTTGCCTGCTGAAACATAATGACCTTTCACGAAAGTTCAATAAATCTCAATTTCAGCCGCGCATTCCTGATTATGAATTGCAAATGAAGCCGGCTTTAGCTCTATTCTATCAGAGGGTCAAATTAAACGCCTGCATTATCCATTTGTCTAATAGGAATGGTGGCGACAAAAAAAAAGGGGGGGGGAGCATTGTGTTGGATGCTTTTTCCATTAGCTGACATTAGATCAAATGAAAACATTACCCGATGCAACGCTGGAAAAGAAAAAAAGCAACACAAGTTCACACACGTGTAAACTTCCATGAACCACGGTGAGAATTTTATCCACTTCAATTAGAAAATCCACATGATGAAAATTCTAAATCTCCTCATTTATACACCAGATAGGATGCGGTGACACTGGGGTTGTGATAACTTCCCAACAGAGCCGGAGCCGGCGGTGGGCAGAGGCACCAGCGGAGGCGGCTGAAACACTCACTGAAATTCATCATCATCTTGTTCAGCTCCTCATCCTCCTCTTCCTCCCTGGGACAAATTAAGCATAAAGTCAGAATACAGATCGAGTCCATAAACCGTGTTCGTACAAGGCACCAAAAGTTAGAAACAGGCCGCCCTCAAAAATGTTTTAGGAATACTCAAACCTAAAAACTGTAGATTCAAATAAATGCAAATCATAAGAAATTTAATACGCTGTACGATTCTTAACAAGGACTTTAAGAACATCTGACAGCCTGACCTTAAAATACAAAGTACAAGACAATACAAATGAGTGGAAAGACTTAAGAAGGACAAACACGTAACCTACTCAATACTCCGTAAAGAAAAAAAGAGAATAAGAATAATTCAGCATAGATTGCATTTGCTGTTATGCCTTGCTTGTGTTATTACATTTGTTCAGTTTAAGTTATTTAAATGTAAAAATTGAGCTTGTATGCAGCACTCTTCTGAGTAAAATTTAGCTTAACCACATTTCTTTTTTTAAGATAAAGAACATCCCGTACAGAGAGCTCCAAATTGTCTCGTGTTTATCTATAATGGTTTAACCACGTGCACACCTTAGTTTTTTCATTTCAGAAACAACCCGCTCCACCTCTTCCTGTTTTTGTTCAGAAACCCACCTCAGTCTGTCCTCATCCAGACCCTCAACGAGAGCGTTTCTGTCATTGACGATCCCCACCAGCTTTTCCATCAGCTGTTCCTCTCTCTTCCTATCCCAGCTCGTTTTCAAATGATCTGCACACAAACAGGATTTAGTCTCAGGTCAACGCAGAGCTTGCATTGTACTCTACTTAAATTATTTTCCTCTGACGCCCTCACCCGGCTTCTCCATCAGCCTCCTGAGCTCCTGCTCCACACTGGGCTGCTCTTCCTCCAGGTCCTGAGTCCTTCCACTGCACATAAGATCGGTAAACAAACATTTTTCAAGCAGCATATAGCTTGAATCTGTACCAGTAAACTAAAATAAAATAAAATATATATAAGGTGGTTATGATTATTGATCAACTATAGGAAGTAATATGAAATTCTACATCTCTTCAGTTATGAAAATTTAAAACAAATCTAATTCTAGTTGCATCTTTACCTTTTTCAATTAGTTATAAACGATTCAAAGTAGCATCAAATGCTTTTTAAGCTTAGGAGCAAAAGTTGTCGATTTTCACATGTAGAGAATTTGCTGGAATATTGTCTCCTCTGCTAGCTCTTTCCTCATTAGATAGGGTGGTCTGCCACCATAAAAACAGTGACCTCCCGATACATATCAGGGCCTTTTTGGCATGAATAAAGTATTTATCTGTTGTATTTTTCTAATCCTTCCATATAATAAAAAAATTCTGCAGTGAAAATTAGAGGACCTGGTGCCCAGAGGGTCTGATTGGTTGTATGATGTAAAACAGAATAAATCATAAAATTGAGACAACATAAATGAAATGTCCACAAGTAATTATTCTTAAAATCATGTCTATCTCCAAGATTTTTTCTAGCATTTATGTATCAGAAGATGAAGTGGAGTGCATTGCCTTCTGCTTCAAACCTCTGTTTGGGCATGGCTACAGGGGGGAAGGGGGGGATTGGGAGAGCGTAGTTTAAACATCCACAAGTAATTATTCTTAAAATCATAGTTAGCGTTCCTTGCTGTGGGATGGAGGAGGGAGGACGCAGGGAACTCAAACTGTCAGCCTTCTGGCCCAAAGTCTGTTTTGCTAATCGCTAAAAAGTGGCATGCCCCCTTTTTCTTAGTGTGTGTGTATTTGGGCGTGTGAACTCACATATACACCAGCTCAGACTCCCGGCGCATGGCCACCTGCTTATTCCTGATCAAGTTGAACCACTCAACCATGAGCTCATCCATGAGCGTATCATCGTCACCATCTGAGACAAAATAAAACACACACACACACGCCCCACAGGGTTAGTCACTGGTACAGTCCCTCCTTTGACTCAGTCTGTTTGTTCATATCTTGTCCCAGCTAAGGAGGTCTGTGCATCATGAGTGTGTTCACCTCACCTTCCTCACTGCTGCGCAGCTTCACCTCCAGCTCGACACCCCTCTTTTCCAGCTCATTTAAATTATTTTCAATCTCGTTGAGCTCTCTTATGATGTCCTCTTTGGGAATGTAGTCGGGTTTTGTCTACAGATGTCACACACACACATGCAAATGAGGCCAAATTTGAGAGAGGGTGAAAAAACTTTGAAGATGATCTGAACCAAAACAGAGACGGCCACAAAAAAAAAAAGGACTAAGAGGTGGAATCAAATTAAAATAATATGAAGGTAGCAGAACTGACAACAGAAAAATAAATAAATCAGACAAGTCTTTCTGTATGAGGGTCATTACCTTAGAATTCTTTGGCGTGGTGCCATTTGCAGTTTGCTCTTTCTTGCCATTCTGTAATCCTGAAAGGTATTAATAATAAAAAGGTCAATAAAGCTAAAATCTAACATTTTGAACAGAATAAAATCAACAAAAAACAAAAAACTGGACAGTATTTGAGGAATAATAATTCTTAGGTTGATGTAGAAAAGCTTAATGTGGAAGCTGTGGAGTTGTTTGTCCAGCTCATGTTTAAGCTGAACAGAAATCACAATTGAGGCGACTGTGTTTTTCACCTTTGGAAGCCAGAGACGTCACAGAAATACTCGGGCTGGGGGTACGAGGGGCAGACGAGGAAATCCCAAGGGAGGGCTCCGAAGTCTTCCCGGTATCGCTCGGCCTCGATTTAGAAGGCGATAGTGTGGGGCCCACAGGTCTGTTGATGGATGAGAAAAGAACAGGTGAGGAGTTGGAGGATTTGAACAGAAGATAATCTATGTCAGGAAGCCGTCGTTTTTTTTGTCTTCCCACAGTCTGTAGTTTTGATTCATGGGAGGAAAAGTAAAGGTCAGGTTTGGGAGAGCAACTCTGAGCAATGAGCATATGTTGCACCACGGAGAACTCTGCTCAGTCCTGACACCATTTGGGGCTCGCACGCATGTGGCGGAAGAGGAGAGACCGAGAGCCCTGACTACAAATGATGGGCGAGCCATTTGGAGGAGCAGCAGGTACAGGCTTCCTGTGGGAGGAACGTTTGGAGAGACGAATGGAGGACTGGAACACGCGATGGATGGATGGACGAGACATCAGGAGAAAAAGAAAGAGCCCCGACGGTTAAAGCTTCGTGATGTTAGTGTGCTGAGAGCCCACCTGTGTACAGACGCTCCCCGCTGTTATGGCGACAGAATCAGAAGCCAAGAGGCCACAAGAACCACACAGAAATATAGAAATAGTGACAAACACACAAAAAAAGTGTGTACTTACTTGGTGTCTTTGGAGACAGGCTTCAGTTTTGACCTCCAGTCTGCTGGAGACTCGTTTTCTGACACTGTTGAAGAATGACAGCTGTGTTTATGTTCTTTTTCCACAGTTTGTATAAATGATTTTCTCTTCTATGTACATTCTTTTGTTCAGCCAACACAAATTTAAAACCAAATTAATCTTGTACGACTTAAAGTTTGCCAATTTCTTTTTCAAAATAACACTTCTCTGTGTCTTTTTGCCTTTAGTTTTCCCTACTACATATTAAAGTGGTCCTCAAAGTGTATTTAATAAACCTACCATAAAAATAGCTTTATCTAGACATTTAAATTTAAATTAAAACATATATGGATATATGGATGTCCATACTCAATGTGGCTGCGTGCCATTTAAAGTCGATGTAAAATGCCTCACACAAGACACAAATACCCGTATAATTCATTTACTTTTTTTGGCATATTGCTCCATGGTGTTATTGAAGTTACTTTTATATCGTCTCATTGGAGTCTCTTCAATATGAACACAAACAGAACAATATTATAGATCTACGTGAACATTTACATAGAGAAGCTCTGATTGACTTTGTGCCATTTCACACATCATGTTTGTGCTTTGTTTTTGTTCTTTGTTTTTTTTTATTGCATCCAGCAATAAACTGGATCCCCAGGAGACATTTGACAGCTTCCTCAAGGTAAAAAAACAAAAACCCTGAAGACCACCCCACCGATGACAGATGGCTGAATGCACAGTTGTGTTAGTTAGCAGGTTTTACCTGAGGTGTTGGGCGATGTGCTGCCAGGCCTTAAACCTCCTCTTTCTGGAGTCCTGTCTGCGTTTCCATTCCTGCTGACCGGGCTGCGGGCAGGACTCCGGGCCTTCACGGGCTGCAGGTCAGCCAGAATCGACGGGTCTACTTTCAGCCTCACTCTACCTCTGACTGCTCCCGTCTCTTTTTTAGGCGTCTCTTCTTGAGACTGAGGCCTGCGAGAGGTGATAAACATATCACATGGCATTCCTCACCAGTAGAGGTCAGACTTAAGCAGGATGCGATGATTAACTCTGCCCTTAAGGGCCTGAGGTGAACTACTTACTTGTCAGCTTTCTTGAGAGCCACATTCACCCATGGCGGCTTGCTGTTGTTATTGTTGTTCTCTTCAGATAGTTTCTTGGAGATGAACGCTGCCGCCGATGCTTTCGTCTTATCACCCTGGTCCTGGTTTTCCTGTTTCCTCTGAGCCATGCCCACCGCACCCGTCTTAGCCGCATCCTTACCCTTATCCACATCCTTCATATTTACAACCACAGTTACAGCCTGGCCGGCTCTGGCCTCCTGTGCTTTACCACTCGTACCCTGGCCTTTGTTTACGTCCATGCTAATGGCCGACGTCTCCTTCCCTTCTGACTGGAAGAACTTAAACTTGGCTTCTTGCGTCTTGGTCGCAGTGGTCGACGTGCGAGGGGCGGCGACCGGCCTGGTGCTGACGGGGGTGGTGGTTATGGAAGGAGAAGGAGTGGATTTGGAGACGAAGGCCGTCGGACTCTCTTTCACAGCAGAAGCAGTTGATAGAGGCCGGGAAGAAGGTGAAGGAGAAAATGGGCTTGAGGCACTGGGAGGAACGCTAGGTTTCTCCGTGTGCCATGTGGGTCCAAATTTGGATGGTGAGTGAGCTGGAGCCGCCGGGTTGGCTTTACTGGAACTGGGCTGTGGAGTATATCTGGATGCATGGGTGTTTGTGGTTAAATCCCGAAGTGGTGAGCTCGCGTTTGTCGGTAGCAACCTGAAAGACAGAAAACATAATGTGGTCGCGGCATTAGGGAAGGTCAAACTTCAGAAACAAGCTGCTGTCCCGCAAAACAGAAAATCATGCACCAAGAAAATTATTCACAAGCTACAGCTCAGCAATAGCCACTGCGTCAATTCAAAGTTTACACAAGTTCATTAGCATTGTCTCATTAATGTGTAAAGCACGCCTCAGAGCCTTTTTCAACACTTTCATAATATTTACAACTGGACCGCATGACCGGATTTGAAACAATTGGCAGATGATTTCTTTTTCTATTAAAAATTAGTTTCACTTCTGCCAACCACAACAGCAAAATTGTATTTAATGCTAATGAAGAAATACATAGAAGTGTGCAGTCAAAGGGGACATTTTCCAGCACTAAATCCTTCTGCACCGAACACATTTTTTAAATAGATGGTATAGTTTGAATTTAAAAAGTTGCAAAAGAGTATGCATATTATGTCCTCGTTTCCTACAAACTCGTAAGAAGTTTAAGAAAAACCTACTAATAATTTGCATTTGCATTGTAACTAATCATTTCCTCACACAGTATAACAAAACAGACTTGATTAGTTTGCACAGACCCACGACTTTGCAACTTTAATTAGGGAATAAACGGTTACTACAATGGCAACAGCATCACTGGCCTTACTTTGCACAGTTCCTGTGATAGAGCTTCCCCTCCAGCAGATGTCGCTGCACCAGGTGGACGTGTTTGTTACAGTGCGCACATTTGTTACTCAGAGTCCCCGTCTGGTGGGATTTCTCAACCTGAGCATCCTATAAGAGAAAAAGGGAAGAGAAGGGCTGTATGAGAGACTTTATTCATAGAAAAATGACTAAAGGGTGCTTTTCTTTATTTTGTAACAGTGTCTACATCTACTGAAACTGACTAAATCAAGCATTTGTATCATTATTTTATCAAATCTGAATGGGTATGATGTGGCATATGTCCACATTCTTCCTTAAAAAGAAAACCAACAGCTTTCCATACTAAAAAGTATTCTGAAAAATCAATTTTGCTTAGAAATCCAGTTTGAGGTGTCCATGTAGAGGAGGTTACCTGTGTTGGATTCCTGCTCTGTTTTGGTGACGGTAAGGGCTTTGTGATCCTGGGGGAAGGAGGAGGGCTACTCTTTCCCGCTGGCCTGGCAGCAGGAAACACCTTTGACACCACAGGCTGGTTTTTCTTCCCAGAGGGCTCATTGACGGGGCCTTCGGCTGGACGCTTTATACCTCCCATACCACCGACTGCACACACGTATGTTACGCGTAAGACACGAGGAGAAACTGACAGAGGCAGGGATGGACAGAGAGACGGGGCGTTGATACTCACTGGGGGAGCGTCCGTGGAAGTAGTTGTAATACTGCGAGACATAGGTCAGAATGCTGAGACGGTCAGGAATCTTAAGAGCCACCATGTCCTCTGCATCCAAAAGTGCAGGAATTCCCAGCTCCTGCTCTGCAACCCTAAAAGCCTGTGAATAAAAGTCAACTTTTACCAGCAGAACAAAAGAACATCAGACCATTAACTTTCCCACATTTTGCCGATACAAGTATAAACCAAATGAAAGCCCACATAAGCATTTTCCTGTCTTTACAGACCTCAAATACAAACCGAAAAAAGAAGTCCATATATAAACTAGCACCGTAAATATTTAAAATGAAGATTATCTTTTACCACAGAACACAGTTTCGACAACTTTAAGATTACAGATAAATAAAAAGAATTGTGTACGTTTTGTGTGGGTGTTACACGCATTAGGCTTTGGATAATTGAATCCAAATTAAAGCTTACTTCTTCCACATTTCTAACTAAAAGACTGTGCCCGTGAGTAAATAAAGAAAACTAGAAATATTTCAGGTCAGATTCTGTCTAATCCACAAATCACTGAGTAAAATTCCACTGAGAGATTTGGCAGGATTTTCCAGAACTTGTTAATTCGACTCACACTGACCAGTTTCATTGAAGAAAAAAAAACTGAACAAAAAAGTAAACAAGCAGAGGCAAGCAAACAAGCAGATAGTCAGATAAGAGACACACAAACTCTCCAGATTACTTTCTGTTTAAATTCAGGGCTTTACGCTGTAGTGCCTCCTCTTTTTTTTTCTTTCACAAACACCTTGTCTTGTTTGTTTCTTTTAGATATATTGGCAGCAGCAGAGCTCAACAGCAAAGCCCTGAGCATGAAATGAAAGTAAAGAATGCATCACGGCAGCCAAAATCAGGACGCCTACATCGAAACTGCGTTTGGGTTTGGAATCCACTCGTGAGTGCGACCCAACTTAATATGGTGCTGAAGCAACATCCAGAGGAAACAGTCCAGTCCAGATTTAACTCCAAGATGCATCGTTTGCACTTTTAGTTAGTTATTCTTCTTCAGATATGCAATTCTTTTAGGTTTTAATGATGTGGTGGAAAGTCTTTCATTCAGTTCCATAACCCTCAGCAGTCTCTTTGTTGAAATGATGCCGAACAACGATTGTGAAAGGCACCATCACCAGAAGGAAAAACACACAATGTCACCACAATCTTACCAGCTTGTTGTTCTCGTAGACATTTTCCTTCTGCAGAGAGTCAAAATTTCTGCAACAGAAAAGGGAGAACATGAGTAAGAAAACATATGATCCAGTTTTTTTTTTGTTCTTGTTTTTTTTTTTTCTTTACTGCCCTAATTTATTTACAAGCACAATAGCATGAACATGTGTTGTCTGGTCACGCATAGCTTCCTTACTCCTGTGCTACGGCCAGACAGATCCGCATTGTGACTGCTGTGTCACTGGTCTCATGCTCCAAAACTGAAACCAACACAAAACCCAGCCTACATTAATCACAGGGTCTATGCTGAGTAAAAGCGTTAAACCAGTGTTTAGGGTTTCATGGCAAGTATAATAATATGCCACCATGTGGCATTGGCCGGGGGTAAAACCTAGAATGGAGAAAGTAAAGTAGCCTTATCCTGCCATGAAATAATGGTTTGGTCTCTTTATTCAACAAAAAAAAAAAAAAAAAAACAAGGAGCCAAAACCATTCTCGGTTCAGATTCTGATGACTAGTTAAGAATTTCTGAAAAATTGACTGATCTCATTAAGGCCAGGATGTGTCATATACATCAGTTTCCAGGTACAAGCCCATTGTTCCTGATGGAAACTCCCTCTGTTATCAAAAATGTTTTCAGAATCAAGTGCTGACCTTTTTGCTTTCTCTTTCCTTTAAGACTAAACAGAGATAAGGGCCAGGTTTTTTCCTCCTGCTCTGGACTGATGTGCTCCGTTAGCTCTACGACTTCAAGTGAATCCTCTGACGGCACAATAAAATGCAGAGTCAAGTCTAGACTAGGCAAGCCCTCTGCCTTCACAGACCTCATTTGTGTGAGGCTTTATTAGAGCTGAGCGGCTGACTGGAAATGCTCCAACCGACGGCAAATGTCTTGCAAATTCTGATTGATTTATCTACCTGATAAAAGAAACAGAATGTGTGAAAGAGAGCAGCTTTGTATGGCTGCATTGATTAACACTTAAATAATAAGGGTCTCACAAAAAAACAGCGATAGGAATCATCCATGGAGCCTATTTAAGTCTGACTAAGTGTTTACATACAAGGAGTGCATCACCTGAGGAGGTCAGGCGTTAAGAGGATAAATCTGGTAAGATTTTGCTCAGAATTAACACAAAGATTTGTTTTCTAAGTGTTACATCAATCTGCTCAATGAATGAGCACAAACACAGAATTCGATGCTGGAGTAAGATGGTGGTTGGCTGGTTTAAGAGGCAAGAGGCCCTCATGATTCCGAACTAGAATAAGTTCACCTGGAGCCCAACAAATTGAGGGTCCCACCTGACCACAGTGTTTGTTTTGCATTTAAGAGCCTTGTCATCAACCCGTGGTAGCTGTCCGTTACAGCCTTGGGGTCAGTATCACTATTATGCAAACAACCTGGAATGTGGCTATTCTTGTTTGTATTGTGGCCGTGTTGGCCCTTTAGTTTTGCCCTGCAGCGGAGAAAAAACACCAAAAAAAAACAAAGTGGACACAGAACTGCTTTGAGGTGGTGTGGTGTCTGAAGCTCACACTTAAGCACAGACTGTTCTGCTCGTAGAGCATAAGCATTGGAGAAAACACATTCCCAAACTAGAGTGTAGGGCGGATGTTAATGCTATGGATGAAATATATTGTCGCTGTCCGTCGGGATGGAGACGGCCTGGCAGAGGATGAAAAAGGAGACGTTTATGATATGGATAAAACCATATTCGGGCTGCACGCCTGGATGAAAAGAGCCTGACGTAAGACAAAAAGTGCAGATATGGGATTACCAAATCTAAGGGCAGGCGCACCAGAGTGAGGAGAGTTTTTCTTTGACATCAGGCCATGGGACCTTTTCAGACTTGATGCATCAATCTGTATGTCTGACAGAGTTTTCCTGCAGCACCCTCACTTCAGCTATTTGAAGACGATCATCCCATAATTCAAAGAAAATGAGTGGAGTAGTTCAGATTGAATGGGCTTGCCGTTGTCTGTGCATCGTGAATGTACTTCTCCAATCTCACTCTTCCTCCTGCTCACGCTTTAGCTGTTCCCCTTTCTATTCAAGTTCAGTTTACACCGATTGGCATTTTGAGTTCCACATATCAGGACCAAGTGGCTTTTAGGAAGTGTTGGCAAAAAACTCATCTCCAGCATCTCTGGTTGATTTCCCATAATCCTTCAGTCGACCTGGCCTTAGATAAGCACATCCCGCATGAATAAGTAAACTGACCTTTCCTTGTCAAAAGGCCAGAGAGCAACAGTCTGAGGAACAAGAGGATGCCACCAAGTGCACAGAAACAGTGTGAGCTGAAGGAACATTAGCCAAAAAAAAAGGATTCCTATATAAAAACTCTACAGTAGCAGTTGTTAGATTTTTTTTTCTTTGACTTTTTTCTGTCATATTCAACACTCAGGTAAGTTATGTCAACTCTAACTTATCTTTAACGATTTGTCTGTACAAAAAGTCCCAAAAGACTATGTGAAAAGCCACACTGGTCCAGATCCAGTTCACACGTGCTGGTACACAGCAGTCTAAACTCCTGGATGCGTTACGCACGGGTGGCTTTGGTTCCGGAGCGCAGCCCCGTCACCTGGCTCTCACAAAACCTACCGATCTCTGCTTTCTTACATCAAAAACAGGCTGGAACACGCCATCAAGTCAGTATCGAGGCCGCTGACGGCGTCAGACGCAGCTTTTATCAGACGGACCGTGAGCGCACGCTGTCTCTTAGTTCCTGCTTTGCTTGTACAGGTTCTACTCACATGAGATCGGGTCTGTGTTTATGGATGAGGGCGCAGAAAGCCAGGCCGTCTCTGAACGACGTGGTCATGTTCGTGATGGACACGTCCCGGTAGCCCTCACACCGGACCCGGCACCACTGCTGCAGAGCTTTGATGGCCGCCATCCCGGAGAGCGGAGCCGGACTGGTCCCAACGCGGGCGCAACAGAGCAGCTGGGGCACTCGCTGAACTCTCTCTCTCTCTCTCTCTTTCTCCCCCCTCTCCTCCTCCTCCTCCCTCAGTCAGGAATCTTTCAAAAAACTTTCCACAGCAGCTCGGACGCGCCGGATCCGGGAAACAGCAAACTGGCTGTGAGCGCGTCTTAGGAAATGAGCTCTTCAAGTCTGACAGAAGCCAAACTGTGACACCTGCGAAAGGTCGGCCGTGACGCGGTGTGGGTGGAGCTGAGCTGGTTCCTGATCTTCCTTAACGTTGTCCCTTACATGCAGCTGATCCCCCAGGGCTGAGAAAAACTGTTTAACTATTACAAGTCAAACTTGATTATATTTCCCATCCAGAAAGATCAAACCCTCTCACCAGAAAGATTAGAAGTTAGGCCCAGAAGGACTATTTCACCCTCAGCTTTCTTTAAGTATCCCTCACTCCATGCTTGTGTTGATCTTGTGATTTAGATCTCTCCCCTCATCAGTCAAATGTCCCAAATAGCACCAGGAGCCTGCAGAGAACAGCCTTGCTCAAAACATCTCCAGAGAGAGTTCTTGAGAAGGGAACAGCCTCCTGTTGGGAAGTCTTACATCATCTATTGTGGTTCATGTGAGCTTTTTTAAGCTGAGAAAGGGACAGGTGAAAACACCTCCCCAGGTGTGGCTGCAGCCTGGCTGAATGCGCCTGTCTGGTCCTGTTCAGCCGGGTGTGCTGTCGGGGGGTGGTTACCTGACACTTTCACTCCCGCCCCGATCGAGAAGGAACCAGGGTGACAACAGAGAGGAGCCGGCTTTTGTTCCACTGACATGCTAATACCTGCGCAGAAAACTCCTGTTTCTGCTTGCTCAGCGCAGACCCAGGTTTTATTTCTGTTTGTTGCAGTCGGCTATTCAAGTGAACTTCTTTTAGAAAGGACAGAAAAAGGCCGTTGATTTATGGGCAACAATGTGGGCAGCTATAAAACACAGGAAGAAACAAGCATGGCCTGTTTTTGCTGAGGTAGTTTCTCCTGCTTCTTAACTCTATTGAGCAGCCATAATTCTTTTTTTTTTGTTCTCCCCTGCACCAATCAGCTGTAAGACTATGACTATGCTGGCCCTGTTTTTCATGTCGGTTAAGAATAGATTTTCTTTTATTACCACTTTGCTTAATGGTTGCCAAATAGATCTGATCGGCCAGGGAGCGACTACAGAAAATGTCTTCAGACTTTAGTAAATAAACTCAATAAAAGCCTGCCCATTGAGACTATCTGTCTAGACATGTATACGCTAATGCAGCACTTAACAGTCCGCCAATCTGGTCTGAAAAAATCCTGATTTAATATCTGACAAGTTCACAATTCAGGTGATTTAAAAACTACCTGAGCAGTTTATTTCAGCTACACTGTGCTAAGGGCTTTATAAACCTGCTAAGGGCTTTGGTAGTTTTTAATCACCATTATGATATGAATCATTAATGTCTTTCAGGTTTCCACATGAAACACTCATCACAAGTCGTCACATTGTTGTGGTCCCTGTGGTTTGGTTTTCTTGTCATGGTATTCTTGTATGTCACCACAAATTATATCCAAAGATGGAAGTCATGTCGGGCTACAGTGTATCATTTAGCAGCTAAACATTAGAGACTGAAAATAAAACTTAATAGAAGAAAACCATGGACTTCAGTGTAGTGTCACTCCTGTTGCCACTAAAAACTTTGTGAAAGGCTTCTTCCCTGGCTGTCTGAGGATGTCCGGGCAGTGTTTAATGGTTAACTAATGTAACATGAGTAAAAACCTGCGATTTTATTACAAGGAAATGTCACTGCTCAAAACACATGGCTTTCTTTGGAAAATATTAACTTTAAATAAATTGCGCTCTGACCTTACTCAGTCATACATTCGTATGTGCTGAGTCATCATAATCCTTAGAGGCTGGGTCCAACTTTTTGGGTCTATTTTTAAACGAACGGAATGAACATCGTCTGATTGAGTCAGAAGTTCAATTAAAAATTATTTGCTAGGAAAAGTTCAACAGCTACCGCTCAGACCATTCGGCCAACACCAGTCGGCTTCAGGCAACTAAAAAATAGAACCAGACTGCAAAGACATGATTGGAGTTTTTATTCGCATCTTGAGCAAAAAGGCAGAAAAAGCATAGGGCAAACCAGTGGGTGTAACACTGAACAAACAGCAGGCAAAGCTCTCAGCGGCAAAAAATTAATCTTCAATTTTACATAAATCTATGTAAATCTAAATTTACATCAAAGTTGTGCTGATGCTGGTTAACAAGCTTACATAAAAGGAAGAGAAGAATACTACATCTGATACTGCACAGTCAAATAGTCAGTCGCATTCCCTTCAGTAGTTTGTTTCCAGCTATTTATTCCTTAGTTTCTGAAGCTGGGTGTAAAAGAAAAAGGGGATGGGGATGGTGGAAGGTAGCGGCGTGAGCTTGTGTAGCTCTACTGGGAGTGTTGGTGGCTTCGGTGGGTGGCTCCTGTTAGAATCTGGGTTATAAAAGCCAGAGGCCCTGGCAATCCACCCCTCTCTCAGCTCTGCCATTCATTCGATTGGTTCATCTTTGGGCCACACATCCACAATTACACTGCTGGAATGCTAACCCTCAGAGGTTCATTTAGTCACAGCCAAAGCTTCAACTATATTCTTTTACGATGTACTACTTGCATTTTGTTTGTCCTTTCCCCGTTTTTAGTCGCTGCCTGGCAAGCCGGGCCGTGATAACTTTAGAACCAACTTATTGCTTTATAAAGCGACTGATCACTTTTTGAGTAGCTTTTTAGCTGTTTGCATTTTTCACGTTGCCTTCACAGGAATTTAAAATGGGAAATACTCATGGTGTGTGACAAGAAGAAGAGGTTTACTGGGAAATGGTGGTCATCAGTTCAACAGGCCAAATATCTGACATGAATAAGTCTGCATTTTGTGTTTACACTGCGTCTGACTGCATGCACTTCTGGTGTGTTTTGAGTTGGGCGCCGATTGTCAAATACGTCAACAAATTTTGTTAAGATAAACTAAAGGGAAGGGTGAGGTAATCTCCAAATACCATTTCATACACATGATTTATCTGCTAAAGGCAGATTTAACAGATAAAAAGTGCCATGGAAAAGTCACTTAGCTATTCCAAAGGGAAATGGAAGTCCATTCACAGCTGCACGTTAAATGCATCCAGTTGCTTTTTCTCACTTTAACATGAGCTATTAAAAATCAAATGTCTAAAGATTCAGTGATCCACATTGTGAAGACAGAGGTGGAAAAAAAAGACCATACAAAAGTGGTGAATGAACTAAAAGAAGGGAGCAGGAATGTGGAGCCCGCACAGAGAGAAACACAAAGGAGGCGTAAAAAAGCAGCACTGTGTCGTTTCTGTGGACGGTCCCACGCCACCGTGTCAAAAACAATGTCCTGCCAAGACGAGTCAGAAGCTGAACAATGAGGCTACTTTTAGCCTTTTTTTTTTAAATGACTCCCTCAGCTCTTTCACATATCAGGCATCTGTCAAAATTATCAAATGTTGATTCGAATCAAACTGAACAATGAACAAATCACTCAACAGTGCAATTGTTCTTAGTAGAAATACATGAAACCATGTGGCAAAAAGAAAAAAAAATGGCCTGAACTTTACAGGAAATCTTCATCAAGATTTGTTCCACAAGTGAATATTAAACGCATGCTCGTGAACATCAAGCAGGCAGATTCCCCCACAGTGTCCACACACACACACACACACACACACACACTCAGATAGTTAATCCTCCCAGAGCCAGGCAGGAAATGCCCTAGTCAGTTGAACAGAATGCTTTTGACAGACCCCCACTGCTCTCTTTCTCTCTGCACTCTCTCCTCCCCCCTCTGCTGGATGATGCATGTTCCCTTCTTCAACCTCCCATCTGGAAACAATTAGCCTGTGAACGTTCACACACGGCCAATGAAAACATGGCTGTGGCAGGTCGAGTTTATCAGTTCTGGAGCACCTTCAGTTCAGTTATCAGAGCTTTCGCTTTCTGATGTATGTGTTGGTGCTGCTGGTGGAGGGAGGGGGGGGGGGGTGTTTGGGACAGAAATATGTCCTTAGAGTGAAAAGTCTAGCTTTGTTTTGCATCAGTGCCTCTTGCAAATCTTGTTTGCTTCCACAGAAGGCAACTCAGGCTAGAGTTATTCAATTTCATCTGGACAAATTTATCTGTCCTCAGATGACACGTGTTTCTTTTTAACAGACTCCAAACAACTGTGTCGCAAACAACATTGGCCCTTCACTTATAGGGAAACAAAGAGGGAAGCCTGAGAACAGTAAAAAGTCCACACAAACACACACACAATTAAATGATGAAAGGGAAGCAGCGTGAAGCAAAAATGAGGAGTTTTACAGTTTGTGCAAACACAAACCAGGATTTCAACATTGTTGATGGCTGTAAGAGGGCCTGTGCCAGAATAGAAAAGGCAAAAATTAACTGCACAGCTTGCCAACAAGCTGATGCCGTCTGCTGATTAACAAAGACAATATTTAAAATGGGAAAAAACCATGTCAGAATCGCTTGCAATTCAGAGCCTCGGCAGCTGAACGACCACATACAATTATGAGAAAAATTAAAGTTGTGTTAAAAATCTCAAGGACAGAGAGAAACTTTGCCCTCTAGTGTCAGAAGGACTGTCATCATCATGGTTAGAAGTACAATTTATTCAAATGAAACAAGCTGATCACACAAAGCCATTAAAACAAAAAGGGACACAAAATTAATCTTAATGTAGGGGGGGGGGGCTTCTATTGCCCAGCTGTTACACTTAAATGTGAACAAACTGGGTGAGCACTTGCAAAACTAAAGTGATATCAAGTGAAAATCTGAGCCAAAAGTTTTAATTAAACAACACAGAAAGAGTTTGAGGTTTTTGTTAAAAGTGAATTGACGAAAAGGTTTTGGTATTTTTGTCGAACACTTCATGTACACAAACATCTGATTTTTCAGAAAACAACAACAATACACTAGTTTGAAACAGCATTACCTTCAAGTTGACTGATTACTGCTCATTTACCTTAATTCATGACAGCATTATGGTCTTCAGTGTTGGAGACGGGATTTTGGTATCGAGCTGAACACGTACGGTTAATGAAAAAAAAAAAAAAGATTAGCCATAAAACAAACATAAGGCACCTCTGCCTGCTTTTCCTACGCTGCAACGACCACGAGGCAAAACAGTGTGTCAGCAACGGCATCGCATAGTTTTACATCGTCATCTATATTAAAAATTGTCACATTTTCAGTGGAGCAGACAATCCTCCTGCTTTTTATTGCACATTACCTTCCTGCTGATGAGAAGTTAAAAAAAAAAAAAGAAAAGAAAGAAGCAGCAGCTATAAAACTAAAAAGGCCAAGTCAGATGCCTCCATAATGAGACTCCATAACTGACTAATGCAGCGTTCTAACTACTGTTGATCAGTGATGCATGTCTGCGAGCCTCGGAGGGTCACACAAAGATTCTTTTGTCTTTTTGATTTGAGCAAAGCCTGTCGCGGATGACATGTACATGCGCAATCACTTTGCCTAACTTACTGTCAAGTGTCTTCACTTCACTTCACTTCTGACTGAATATTTCGGCTCTGCGTTCTAATCGAACAAAATAAAGACTGTGAGCTTTCACCTGAGGATAATAGATCTAGTCTGCATTTCAGCTGTAGCTTTGAAATGAATCGCTGAAATTGCCACGTTTGGGACGTCTTGACCTACTGTGGTTTACTCACTCGACCCAGAGCAGGCAAGTTCAGCTGAAAAAAAAAGTGATACACTCCAAGATGCTCTAAACCAGCCCTGATAGAGCTTGATTCCCTGACATTCCTCTGTGATTCAGTGTTCTGGAGTACAGAACCAAAACACTGAAAGACGTCAGTATGCTCAAACAGTAAGTCAGCGTATGTGTGCGACAGCAGCAAAACACGGCAACCAAATCATCACATCCAGCTGATGGTGAAGTTCTGGATGAGGTTGAGGCCCAGATCCGCTACAGTCAACACCTGTGGAGAGAAAGGAAAACAAGTAATACGAGTTCACTACTGAAGCTAAGTTAAACAAAAATGAAATAAACTGCCCAAGACTGAATGGCTTTGCCTACCGAGTGAATAAGGAACTTTTTTCCTTAATTTTTCTGCTGATGAATAAAATCTACTTAAACAATTCCTCCAAAGAGACTGTGAGCATCATTAGCCTCATTACCACACCACTTAATTCAGCAGCTAAATCAAATTGACTTTGTGACATTATGATGATTAATTTTTGCTCCGTCTATTCGCAAATAATTCATGTAAAATAATATTTGATGACTTAAGTGACACTACAAGCAGCAGAGTATTCAGATGTCAGTGAACATAGCTTGTCATACAGAGTGCCTTGGGTGGCCAAAAAGACCTGAAAAGCACTCTAGAAATTCAGTCAAGTTGTTATGTAGTGGGTCTTCTTTCAGCTCACTGAGTCAGTGATCCCCTCGTGACAAATATCCTTTGATAAGCTGTAAATGAATAACTGGGGAATTAAGTCATTCGCTCTTGATCTACCTCGCTGGTTAATACAGTTTATTCAGATGGGGAAAATGAATAAATAAATCAGACATGGAGTGAACTGCTGTATTGTTGTAAATGTTATCTCTCCCGGAGTGGAGAAGACTACAGTAAAAGAAACGCCTTTGCTTACCTTCGACCTCTGATACAAAACAAGCTTTTTATTACTACACCAACGTTTATCCGATGTGATAAACTGCTGCTGTGTACAGTCAGTTGGTTGTTGGATGTTTGTGTTGGAGTTAGGTGCCCTAACATCCTGCCGGTTTGCACATAGTATCTGCAAAATCCTTCTTTTTTTAAAGACTTGATACCCGATTCAGGGTTACAAGTTAAGACCTTTTTTTCCCTCAACCACTTCTGAACGAGTCGTACGATGCATGCATCACCCATATTGATAAGACCTGACACCTGATCTCACCTTGTTGGCTCTGTAGGTGAAAGGTGCGTCTTTGGAGTTCACAATAACTCTGCTGGGCTTGTCTTTGACACCGTAGAAGGTGGCTGAGTCCACAGTGATAAATGAGCCCTCCTCGTCGCTGTGGAGCACCTGAGAGGTCATCACGCTCTAGAAAAGAAGACAGATCAGCAAAACTACAGTTATACCAAAAAAATAAATACATTTACAGCAGTAAAAACATTAGGTTCCCTTTAAGACTTTAGTGCATATGAACAATCTGAAATCTCAGAATTCCACCTCCAACATAGTTGGAACGGGTTCGGACAAAAGGACGCAAAGTCACTGTGACAAACAGAACCACATTCTTGGTCTGACAATGTCGGCCAGTTAAACAGAGAATGAGCACCTGGGCGACGCTGAAGAGGACGTAGGTGTACTGGTCGTTCTCGTAGGCGTCGATGGTCTCTCCGTCGTCCCAGAACAGATCGCCGGTGGCCGAGCCTTCGTCGGAGAGAGCCGAGACCAGATGAAGGGGCTGACCACTGCTTATCCACAGGGTCAGGTTGGGTGTCTTGTGAGACATGGAAGTGTCAAACAGATTTGACTACAGAAGTGGTCGAGTATGTCAGCATTGACTCTAATTCATGATAAAACTAAGATCAGCTAAGAGGTAAGAGAGCTTTGAAAAACTTTACTAGGACTTGCTAAATGAGACTTTATGTTATCTGAATGGCAGGAGGTGAAAAAAAAAGGAAGGAATGTCTGGGATCACAATGTAAACTCAGCTGAGACCCATTTACCTGTGTTGGGACGATGGAGCCCTCACGCAGATGCAGGTTAATCTTATCCAGTGGTGCATGGAGTTTGAGCTCCTCACCTTTGCTGCGAACAGAGTCACCCTGAAAAGAAAAGAGGAATACACTGGAGAGTTATGCATTATGCTCGAGCCATACCGCTTTGCTTTCTTTAAACACCATTTTCGCTTATCTATCGATTTTTCATGAGTCTCACCATATAGTAGTCATACCACAGACCCTCAGGGAAGTAACCATCCACATAGTCGACTCCAGGCTCCAAAACAGGCGTCACTAATAAACTTCTTCCCCAAAGGAACTGTTTGTCAATCCCATAAGTCTTTACATCCTTTGGGAACCTAGTGATTACATGAAGGATACACAAAGTTCCATCAAAACACTCAAAATATCAAAAGATAAAATAATAGTTTGCAGGAATATCAAGTAAAAAATGCTCTTACTCAAACATTATTGGCCGAGCAACGGTGTGTCCGTGGACATGCGCATGATGAAAGAGAGTGTAAAGGAAAGGAAAGAGAGAGTAGCGCAGAAGTAGGGCCTGCTTCATGGCTATCCGGGCCAGCGGGCTGAAGGCTGTGGGATCCTGAGGCTTTTTAAAACATTTTAAAAACAGTTCAACAAAAAAGGCAATTCCCAATTATGCAAAAAGATTCAAACTGAACAATAAGATATAGAATCACTTTACAAGAAAATTATACAAGAAGAGGCATCATCACACTGGAAAATAAAATGTTTCCTTCTCACAAAGCAGAGATGCTTTGCAGGTAGAATCTGGATGATAACGCAAATTGAAGTCCCCCTCACCTGCATGTCGATGGCATTGTGGTTCCGTGTGAAGGGATAGAAAGCTCCTAGCTGGGTCCATCGGATACACAGCTCCTCCTGTGGTTCTTCACTGAAGCCACAGATATCCGCTCCCACCAGTGGGATACCCAGAAGGTTAAAGGTCAAAATACCTGAGGGGAAGGGGGAAAAAAACAACAACTAAAAGTTAGAGAGAAAAATGAAACATCACATTATTGAAGGAGGTGTGGTCAGGAGATCGTGACAACTTATTCTTAGGGTTTTGAATCCGTGTCCACCGAGGAATTCTGTTGCCAGAGTATCTGTTGTGGTCCCTATCTAACCAACGAAAAGCTGTGTACACAACTATTCAATAAGGTCAGGTTATTTGTCATGCATGTCGAACTCCAAGACCGCTCCAAGTCATTTCTTCTATTTCTTGTATTCGAGAGCAGGACTCAGGGTGTACTTTAAAGAAGAGGCCGCCTGACCTGGGGAGTTCTGGGTTGGATTGTTACTCTTTGCAGAAGAAGCATTTCTGTCAGCATATATTGAAGTGGTTTTCAGCCGTGTGGCAAGCAACGGATGAAAGTCAGCACTTCCAAACTCAGAGAGAAGGGTTTAGCATTCCTTTTGAGTCAGAAAGGATTCTCTACCTCAAAGCAAAGGAGCTTAGGCTGTTATTGTGAACAGGGAGCAGAGCTTTCCACCTACAACGTCATCTTTATTCCAACCCTCACATATGATGCCTCTTCTAGCAGATCACAGGAAGCTAGTTCTGGCTTTCGATTAGGATGCCTCCGGTCATGTTTCTTTAGTTGCATTTCAGATATATTCAATCTAGAGGAGATCCCAGAAAAGAGCCAGAACATTCTTTAGGGGTTATAAATATCCCTTGTGGCAGTACAATATCGTGGTACCCCACAGAGGGACCAGGGGAGAGGGTGGACTGACCTGTTGTCTGCAAAACTCCATCTTTCATATTTAAGAAATCAAGCAAATGCTACACTGTTGACTTTTTACAGAGCATCACTTCTTTATCACACAGACAGTCCTGTTTATCGGTTTGAGTTAAAACCATCATAGATGCAGTCGGGGGGAAAAAAAAAAAAAAAAATCTTGATGGCCCTTTTTCTGATGAACGTTCAGTTTGGGTTGTCCATCAGCATTCACTGGTATTCTCAAACTCTTAGGCATTTCACATAACTACATTACAGAAATTAACATGTATAATAGGTGTCTGTTTGAAAATGAATAAAGTAATGCGTTATCCTCCAAACAAATCAGTTTTCAACGACCGGTTTTTACTACATAAATGGGTCAAAAGTGTCACAAACTTCTAACCTGCAATAGATGTATAAAGATCTTTCCACTGGCTCCTGTTGTCTCCCAGCCAGTGACCCGAGTACAGCCCCTGACTGGGGAAGGTGGAGCGAGAGATCACAAAAGGTCTTTTTCCCAAAATGCGTTTCAGAGCGCTGTGCAAACGACAAAGAAGAGAAGAACAGTGGACAGATTTAGGAAAGAGAACAAACACAAAGTGAGTAAATGAATCATTCAGATGTTCACTGTGCTCGTCAGGGTATTAAAACTCCACACCTTGCAGAGGCTTTAGCTTCCATAAGTCCATAGAGGCTATGCATGTTGTAATGTATGGACTGTTTCTGCTGGGCAGTGGCACACACGGTTTTGGCTCTAAGCAAACCTCCCAGCACACCTGAAGGGAAAGATTGAGTTTTTGCAGTCGTTTGATTGATATTGTAATTTTATGCATTTGCTGTAGAGAGCAACATCTCAAACCTGGAGTATAAGGTGGATTTTCAAGACTATTGGATGGGCAGCCATTGGTTGATCCATCCAAGAAGTTAGAAGGCTCATTCATGTCCTGAAACAAAATGGAGACAGTTTGAGGAAGAAGATGTTCTCTAAGTTAAGAGGCACTGTTTACTAGGTCATGGTCTCCTGTTGCCTTACTTACAATCCATAATCCATCAAACGGCACCTTCTCATGGAACCTCTGTAGGTTGTCGTACCACCATTCATGTGTCACCTCATCAGAGAAGTCAGGATATGCGGTCAGACCAGGCCACACCTAAAAAAGGGGAAAACAGTTTTTTTCTGAATAGAACAGGAACGCATTTTTACATGCCTGTTCTAATAGATTTACACTAAAATCCTAACACACTTGATTGGTTTTCTTTCAGACTTAGCTATCTGTCAAAAATATAAACAACCATGCATCAATGAAACGAGATTGGAATGGCTCAGAGTGACCTTTGACACCCGTAATCAACAGAATACGTGTTGATATGCTGACATTTGGACTTTAATCATCTTTTATGTTACGGTCAGGCTCCTGTCCACTCGTGGTTATCTCCACTGACACAATATCAGTTTTCATAGCAGTCGACTCCACTTTGCATTTCAGTGGGCAAGTGAAGGCGGCACAAACATAACCCTGTCAGGCTACATTTCAGTTTTTCCTGAACTTCTTCAACACATATTCTCATCTTCATATTACATTTTACTGAACGGCCACTTCTGTCTCACCTTGCCAACAAGAGTTTTCCCCTCAGCGTCTTTAATAAAAACTCCTCTCTTTAATCCCTCATCAAAGGGCCAGTATGAGCCTTCAGGCTGTGTGCTGCTGATACCTGGATCCTGCAAGTGGAGGGGATAAAAAAATAAAAAAAACATGTTTAGGGTTACAAAACTAATTAGAGACAAAACCCACAAAAGCATGTTGCGGACTGGTGTGTACCAGGATCATGACATAGGTCTGGTTATGAGCATGCAGGTCTTTGACGAGGTCAGGCAATGTGTCAAACTGCGTCGGGTCAAAAGTGAAATCCATAGAATGATCCATGTAGTCGATGTCATTCCACTGGACGTCCTGCAACCAAACAGACACAGTCTGAGCACACTGCATGTCTCTCATCCCAACTTGGTTCAAATAAACCAACTGAATACCAAAAATAAATATATACCAAAATAAGCTTTTTTTTTAGGTTTTCTTTGAAAGTCGTCACTATTCGCTGCAAATATAAAATCAACAAAAATGTATATAAAAAATGTAATCCAGAATACCTGAGGTATTCCATTATTTCTCATGCTCTTGACAACCTCCCATGTAGAGTTACTAGTCTTGTAACCCCACCGACATAGATGGTATCCTAAAGCCCAGTAGATGGGCATGGCTGGGTACCCTGCGAAAGCCACAAACACAGACAGAATGTCTAGGGAGTGTGCCATTGCTCATTTCAGTTCCTCTGAATCATGTCACAGATTACAGAAGTTGTTTAAAGGTTTTTCCAAAACTTTACAGTGAGGCTAATGAATCACCCAACACAGAGTCTGATGAGTGGTATGATTTACTGTACAGCATTAGAAGTCATGCAGCTAAACAAAGAACTCAGGGAAAACTCATACTGACCTATAACCTGCACATACTGTTCAATTACTGAAGCAGGATCAGGACCGAGGAACACATAGAAGTCAAGGATTCCACCGATAGTACGCCACGTTAGAGCTGGGGCAGGTTGGAGGACCACATCTGATAAAACATTGGGAACAAAAAGGACAAATACTAAAGTCAGCAGCAGACAATTAGAGCTCATTCAGTTCCAAGTCTTCAGGAAATCTGAAAAATGCTAAAGGTAAATAAATAAGAAGTAGAAATTGTATTCTCAGATATATCAAATCAGCCATCAACTCCTGAAAATGATCTACATCTTTTTTACTGATGAGGAGCAGAATGAAATGGTGCAAAAAAAACAAACTTATGATTGAAAGCTGCTTTTAAACTGCTGAATGAAATTGGTTTATTTATTATTATATTTATATTTATTTCAGTTTGGATTTTGCTTAGGTTTGATAATGTTTCACAACTTCATCACAAAAATCAAACGAGCACGAGGATGTTGTTAAACACCACAGGGACGTCAGGTGGCCTGAAGTAATGTTCATGTTAATCACAGGGAAAAACAACTAGAACTTCTGCTTTTTGAATGTTTCTTGCACTCTGTCAGCAATCATTTGAACTGTTGTGAAATTGTAATACGTAAACAGGCGTTTTTCGGTCAGCTGCTGATGCTGACTTGTGTCATCAAATGTCAGTGGAATGCAGCACGTAGATGAACTTTGAATTATAGGATCAGAATGATAAGAAGACTGACCCATTGCATTACTGTTGAGCAGGAAGATACCATGTGCATTCCCTTCATCCTCCATCACCAGGTAGAATGGATGGGCCCCATACAGATTGGTCTGCTCCTGCATACCAGAGAGAACCCTTTTCATTACTTTCCCCTTCACTGAAATATCTGCACGACATCAAGCGCATTTATTTGACCAATTATGTTGCAGAGTAACAGACACAGTGTAGTTCATGTGAGGAGAGACAGATGAGGATATTGACCGCAGCATTTAACAAGACCTGGACCCTCACTATCACTCCTGTTCAGCCGTTTTAAATAAAGGAAGCGTGCGCTGAACGATGAAAGCTTCGATTACCGTGGGGGGCACGTCTCTGGCCCACATTGTGAGTGTGTTCCATTGAATATCGTGCAGGAAAGTGGAGCGGTGCTCCCCCAGGCCAAAAACATATTGAGAAGGTAGAGAAGTGGAAAACTGGAGGAACTGATCTGCATAGAAGAGAGGAGCCACTGTGGTGTTCAAGCTAAAAGAAAACAGAAGTATGTTAGTTCAAACGAAAAAGATATTTCCACAAATGAGGGTAACGTTACAGTTGAGGTCACTCACATCACCGCCCCAGAAGATCTTCTCTTCACAATGAGACCAAACGGCTTCTCTGAAAGCTCAACAACATACTCGGGATTTTCTGCCTTCTTGGTGGCGTTGGGCACAGAGATCGGAACCTCAAACCGTGAACTTGAAGGATCAGTTATCTACGATAAGAGCAATTTGTGTAAATGTTAAGACATCCAAAGTTTACAACAGTGACTTTTCATAATTTGGGTCAATCATAAGGCAAACGTCTGTAGACTAATAATGTTTTTTGTGAAAAATTAAATGACAGAAATCAGTCTCTGTCTCAATGATCTGACAATAAGAAAATAAAAAAATAAAATAAAAATAAACCTGATGCTCAACTCACCCTGACACGCATGCGCGTGTCCGTCTCGTGTCGTGTTTCCACCTCTAAAGTGAGGATGTCCCCAGGGTAGTAAGTCTTCACCTCCTTTACAAGTGTACCCTTCTGCCCCAGCAAGGTTTCATTCAGTGACATCAGTGAGTAGGACGGAAAATCTAGCGGATAGAAGCACCAGGGGATGCCATTTTTCCTTGATGATCTGGTGGCAGCGGGGGAGGCGGTGGATGCAGGGATAAAGCAGCAGTTCCTGGCCTCACACAGCTCTCGGGTCACAACAACCCCCGTTTCAGGGTAGCAATCAAACCTAGATGCCTCTGGGATTAAACTGCAAGCTTCACCGCGGGAAGCAGTTCCAGTGTCAGTTAATTCTATTTGTCCTGGGGATGGTGGGGGTGGTTTGTGAGGTTGCAGCTTGGAGGGACCGTGCAGCCAGAACAAGGTACCCAGTAGCCAGCCTCCACAAAGGAGCAGCAGTAGGCAACCAATTACCAGGAGACCTGTGGTGATGGAGCATGGTGGCCTACGTGGGAGCAAAGAGGACTCCTCTGGCTCCGACACCTTAAAAAAGGAAATCAAGAGAAAGATCACAATCTTGTAAAAAAAAAAAAAGAAAATGAAAAACCTAATCATTTTCACAAGACCAGTCAGTTTTAGACTAATTAGAGTGTTAGAGTCCTTTTTTGTTGTTGTGGCACAGATCTCTACATTGGTCTTCTCAGAAGACAATGCATACTGCCACCAGCATTAGAGACGGGATAACTTTCTTGATCTTAAATCTAAATTCGGAGGGGCACAGACAGAGAGGAGCAGTCACCAGATGTGAACTCACTGGAATATCTTGAAGACAGCGAGGCTCTGACAAAACCGCAGTGGAAAATTGAACATCTTCAGGATTCAGCCTCTTGTAGGACACCATCCTGTTAATGGACGCCTTAGAAAAAGATAAACAAAGAGTTTGAAATGAGTATGTAGTATTTCACTTCCATTCAGTGATTTGAACCCGGATTTATTGCAACGATCATAAACAGTATCAAGAACAATAAAAAGGCAGATAAGTGTTCATTCATTTAATCATAAACAAACTGTATTTCTAAATATAAACCGTGTGCTGCATCCAAGTTGAGCTTGGTCTTCAACAAATCTATTCCATGGGTTAATTATATTACATGAATATATGCAGCTTTGACGAACAATTGATTAAGGTGTTTGTCCAAAGCAAAAGACATGTTGTTGCTAAATTTAGTTAGCCGTTGTAAATTCTTAATATTACAGTGTTCATATTCTAATTTCGGTAATTGAACCATCTACAGTGTTTACGACGGACTGACAAGGCTGACAATAATATCAATTTTGGACTAAATGACCCATTGGTCAATTAAACAACCGGTGCACTTTAGCATTGGCTAACTTTACTAGCAAAACATTTCCACACAAAGTTCTTGATATGCCTTTGCTTTAGCTAACAAAAGCTAACGCTCACGAACAACAGGGTTAATGTCAACTTACCTGAATGTTCTTAGACCTTAGTTTACAGGCGTACAAAACATGCGGGCAAAAGTATTTTGCCCTTTTTAAAATGCGACGTTAAGAAATATTTCGAAACACAGACTATCTCTTAATACCAGGCCTTCAGTTTATTGCACGTTGCGCGTCTGTTTATCTGTGCGTCGCGTTCACGGAAACCTCGAAATTTCTACAACTTCCGTCTCCTTAATGTATCAGGAGGGCGTTTGTTGACAAACTGAATGTGACTTTATTATTCAGTGTCAACAGGTCTATGCTTTGTGAATAATTTATGGTCATCAATAAGTTGCGGTTTAAAACAGTCTGGGGCGCTGTCTCTTTTAGACATTTCATGCATGACAAGATAGACACCGGCATAAAAGAGTGGGTTTTAATTGTGTTTCCACTGAGCGGAAAAATAACTTTGGCCATTGTATACAAGTGTTTAAATTACACTAAACATATTTTGGCTTAAAAGACCCATCTGAGCTGTGGTTAGTGTTCCTTATGGATAATGCAAGAATACCTTGTTTCCCCCCAAATGTTTGGTGTACATGTGATGGATTATTAGATTTTCACATGACTAAAGTTCAGTGAATTTTTTTTTAAATAAAAAAAATATATATGTATATGCATTTCTACAATCACAAACTAATAATTTCGGATGTAAATTTTATTGTTCAGTTTGACACATCCTATACATTAGATAGGCTTTAAATATTTTCCTTCTCGTGTCAGACCATTCATTTGATTCTTTTTAGTCACAACATTTACTTGGCCTCTTTGTATTAGAGAAATGTTTTTTACACAGCCGCTGCATAAACATCCGACAGAGTTCCACTTAGGCTTAGTTTGCTTTAGCGAACATCCAACACACTAAAATCTGAATTGCATTCTGACCTTTTCAGTGTGCATGTGCTTATAATATGACTGTTATACCATTATCAAGACACACAAATAGTTTTTATTCAATACAAATAAAGACATCAGCAAAATCTTTCTCTGACAAGAAAGCCAAAGGTTTAACCTTTCCAGTGGTGTCATGTCCTGTTTTAGTTTCTTCTGAGGAAGTTAAACATAATAGCATGAACAGTTTTAGGTTTTCAGGAAAACTCTAGTGGGACTTTTTAAAACAAAGCCTTACTTATGAATGGACTAATCGTCCGTCAATCAGAATTCATCCAATGTCCAAGAACACAATGTTTCTGATAACAAATACCACATGGACAAAGTGAAATCACAGACCTTATAAAAGAACTGTTTATACAACTATAACACTTAAAATGTGAATGTCCGAGCCAAACATATGTCTTTCCAGTTAAATGTATGGTCCAACTAATTAAAGATCTTTGAATAACTATTCATTGGATTTTTTAAGTATAGTGTGTTTCCACTGATTAGGTTTTCTGGGGCATCAATAGTTTTGTTTGAATACTTGTCATGTGAACAACCACATATGAGTTCAACAGTTATATATTAACAGATGTAGGTCCTTACCCTCTTCTTGTTAAGTTGATGTTTTACTGAAACGATTAAGTAATACTAACAATACATATCTGCGGTTAATAAATAAATCAGTAATTTTTGTCTGTGATGCACATGTTAACTGGAGAGTTGTCGTCGCTCTGGGAGAAGTCAGCACTCTTCCGGGTGACTGGAGACTCCACCTCTGTCTGAATCTGTTGGTGCTTCCGTCTGTGGAGTCTCAGGCTTTGCGAGCGGCTGAACCCTCTCCCACAGATGTCGCAGCCGTAGGGTCTCTCGCCGGTGTGGAGCCTGAAATGGTTCTTGAGGCTGGACGCGCGTGTGAAGCTTTTCTCGCACTCGGAGCAGTCAAACTTTTCCCCAAAGTGGATCTTTTCATGTTCCCTTAAGCGACCCGACTGGTTGAAGCTCCTGTCGCACACTGAGCAGTGGTAGGGTCTCTCCCCTGTGTGAGTCAGTCGGTGTCTGTTCATTGCACCCGAGTGGGCAAAACTCTTGCCGCAGTCCGGACAGGAGAAGGGCTTTTCGCCCGTGTGCACTTTATAGTGGCCTTTGAGCTGGCCTTTCTGGGTGAACTGTTTTCCACACAGAGTGCACTGGTACGGTTTCTCTCCCGAGTGAATTCGCATGTGGATTTGGAGCGCTGACATCTTGTGGCAGTCTCTTCCACAGAGCCCGCAGCAATAAGAACTCTTTGTTGGAATTTTACTGCACTTTTTTCGCCCAGGTGATGATGGAACACTGTCTTTTTCGCCGCCTGGGACTTGATTTGCATCTTCTTTTGACACTGTAGGTAGGAACAATGGAAATTTGCTTTTCAGGTACAATGAGCTTAAATGTTGAGTTGCCAAACAGTAATTACTATTTCCTAAATGAAAAGTTCCAAGAAACAGATTGTATGTGGTTAAAATGTGCTGCTATTAACATTGACCAACATTAACAAACCTAAACTCTGCTGTTGTGTATTTTCCTTACTGCTGGCCGTTTCCTCTTCTTCCTCCTTGACTGTAATCCTTATTCCTGTGACGCTTTCCTGGTGCTCACCTTCAGGTTCCTCTGGCATGGTGCTGTCTTCCCCCCCAGAAGCCACATCTGGGCTTTCTTCCACTGGCAGAAGCACAGCAGCACACATGTGTTAATTGTCATCACTGAGTGCAGAAGTGAGAAGGAAACATATAATATCGGACTTACGTACCGCATAATGGCTCTTCCTCTTCCTCCTCTTTTATTATTACATTCACAAGAGGAGTGGAAACGCTGTGCTCCGGCTGCTCCGGTGGTTCTACTGGGTTAGTCTCACGTTGCGCTGCTTTGACACAGGTAAGCCCCTCTGAGGGAAAGTGATTGGCATCACTGGGCAGACTCTGGCCGTCGGACGCCTGCAAAACAGGACACTATCAGGACGACGGTAGGCAACACACAGACACTGTACGCCGACACAGCGTGGGCGTCACTACCTTACTCAGGGCGTCGCTGGCCAGGCGTCTCCGGGACGGCTCGTGTGGCGGATCCTGGACTTCGTCCGGGACAACAGCGGCGGGGTCGTCCTTGTTCTGTGTGCACGAGCGCCTGTGGTTTCTGAGCGTCCCCGCCAGCGAGAAGTGCCTCCCGCAGTCGGCGCAGCTGTAGGGCTTCTCCCCCGTGTGGATCCGGCTGTGCCTGCGGAGCTCGCCCGGCGCCACGAAGGATTTGCTGCACTGCGTGCAGCTGTAGGGCTTCTCCCCCGTGTGCGTCCGCATGTGGGTGGTGAGCGTCCACTGCTGGGCGAACGTCTTCCCGCAGTCGGAGCAGTGGTAGGGCGTGATGCCGGTGTGCAGGCGCTCGTGTCGGACCAGCGTGCCCGACAGCGCGAAGCGCTTGTCGCAGAAGGAGCACTGGAAGGGCCTCTCCCCGGTGTGCGTCCTCTGATGGTCCCGCAGCTCGGCGGCCGAGTTGCAGCTCTTGTCACAGTCCGAGCAAGGGAACTTCTTCCTGGTGAAGCCCGCCACCACCTCGGAGTGCATCGCCTCCAGGTGGGTTTTCAGGTGCCAGTGGCGGGAAAAGCTCTTCAGGCAGATGGAGCAGTGGTACGGCCTCTCGCCGGTGTGCGTCCGCCGGTGTAGCCTCAGCTCCCCCTGGCTGGCGAACCGTTTCTCACAGAAAGTGCACGGGAAGGGCTTCTCCCCCGTGTGGACTCTTTCGTGGATCATGAGGAGCCCCTTTTCCGGGAATCTCTTTTCACACATGGAGCAGGGGAAAGGCCTCTCTCCCGAGTGGGTGCGTAAGTGGCGCTTGAGTTTGGAGGCGTAAGGGAAGTCTTTTCCACACACCGAGCAGCTATGAAGGGATGGGGGCTTGTCATTCTCACTTTGATTAAACTTCTTTGAGAGAACCTCTCCGTGTACAGTGCCAGAGGTCAGATTCACTCCTGCTTGAAGACACAGAACAACACTTGATTCTATATGTTAAAATAAGTTGGATATTTTTCCACCTGTAGCCATCGGAAAGCTGTTACGCATGGAGTGTCAACTGTTGCTTTTATTGTTGCTTCATTATAAAACTATCCAAGTTTAACAAAGACAGTATCCTGAGTATGCAGTGGATCCAGTTGCTGCCGTTGACAGCAAAAGAACGAGAGTATTTAGTATCATCAGACACTGAAAAGGTGGCCACATAAACATAGACAGCATTCTGTCAGTCAAAAGGATGTTTGTTTTTTCTCAGACGCATCGTGTGCACTCACTGAGATCGGAGAAATCCACTTCTTCACCATCAGAGTTGATCAAGCCTCCAATTTCTTGCTGATCGTCGTCTGCGAGGATAACAGATGGTCCAAAGTCATCTGGGTTTTCAGAGCCCATTTCTTACATGTAGGACCTAGCAAAAGGTGGATTGTCATATTAAAGATACAAAAGAAGTGAAGAGACTGGACAACCCAGTTAGGACATGATATATTTGCTAAATTACTTTCTTCTTGTATGTAAACTGTCATAGATGGGGAAACTATTTTAATACAACATAAAAATGTACACTTTCACATTGACAATTTTAAAATGAATCTTTGTATGGCAATGCAAAGGCCAGTAATGCCTGGAGAGCTGACTGATAACTCAGTATGAGAGAAGAAGTGTGTAACTCAGTGTGTAACTCATCAGAATCCGCAATGCCAGCAACCCACCAGATGAGAAGTCAGCTGATGCTTGCATGTCTATAGGCAAGCCAATGCCTCTTAGCTTCAAGTGATTTTGTATTTATATCTTTATGGTAAAAGAAGGAAAAAAGCTCAGAGTTAACAGATTCATTGACTGGTTTCTTCCATGGTTACAGAGTGTAGGAACAGATGATGTGTCTTTTCTAAGGCTGTTAAAAAAATAACTGAACCCAAAATTTATAGATATATATACTTTGGTTTTGGGGATTTTAAGCAGTTTTAATATTTATTGTGTTTGAATTACAAAGTAAGGTTAAAAGTGCATGTAGATGAGCCCACGTATGGGATTTAGAGGAAATGGATAGCATTCCAACACTGGATGAATATGGATGCGCCATACAATTCGTGATAGATCATTTGACACATAGATGAGAGCATTTACAGTTAGCTTCAAGCCCCGACACGCTGAGGACCAGCCAAGCAACAAGCTGAGCCAGCAGCGGCTCTCTCGTCTCCAACATCCTGGCTATCGGTTCCCAGAACCAGTTTATCACTGGCCCGATCACTGGCGCATTTTTGGGATCATTTTTGGTTCGTCTGAGGTAGCAAAGCACGGTTGTTGGTCTGTATTCTGACTAAGAGTGCATCGAGGGCCTAACACTAACACCGACATAACATGAGCTTTGATTGACAAAGTTTAATTCATGCACATTATCAAATTACAAGTGTCAGTCAAATGCATTTCACTGTTCAGATCCACATACACTCGGCGTCCCAGGACACTGTCTTACGTATTTAAAGAGGTTAAATTATGTGTCATTTTTTATTGGAACTTCCTCCTATTGATCTCTGTTAATGGGTCATCTCAATTTGCTGACCCTACTCCAACGCCCGAATACAAATAAGCCGGAGATGAGGCTGTCTACTCTGATATACTCCACATGTAGACCCAAAAAGGGCCTCACAGACATTCAATTTAATCTCTCATATCACATTCAGGGTCAGAGTTATTATTTCCTCCTGCTGGTTTTGCTAAGAATTTCAGATTGCAGCACTGTATGGCGTCAGGGGATTTATCCGTTCACCTGAAACAACGTGTTACACCTGAGTGCCTCCACCTTTAGAGGACATCCAGGTGCCTTAAACCGAGGGCAGGATGCTGAGATGATGGAGGGGGATGAGGGGGGGAATCAAGGCTGAATCCTAACACCACAAAGAAAGTTCTCCTTCCAGATGAGTGGCTAATGCGATTACCTCACTGAAAATGTATTACTGTGCACTCTGTGTCAGAGACTTCCGACACTTCCCGGGTGATCTGGAGGTGAGGTCCTCCGGTAGAGCCAGCTGTGTGAGGGCTGAATGTCCGTTAGCCTGCGGGGACTCGCTCTGCTGCATCCCTTTTCGAGGAAGCCAAACAGTCGAGACACCCGATAGAAGTCATTACACTCCAAAATAAACGATGACACCACGAGCAAACGATTCCTAGGGACTCGTTTTCTAACCTCTAGACGAGATGTTTCGGTGGCGTCGCAGTTGGCGGTGACCACCGATGTGGTCAATGTCTACCTCCACCTCTGGGAGGGCTGCTGGGAGCCAGCTAGCCACTGATATGGCGTTTTATTTTGCCATGGCGACTTAAAAAATTAGCTACTGAACGTCCCGAAAGACCGTATCCTGCAACTCTCCACAACAGTTCGGAGGGTTTTCGCTATCGGGGTCTCGGCCAAAAATGCTTATTTTCCTCCACAAATTCACCTCGGTCCCTGGCAACGGTCGCTAACTCGGCTAGCTAACACTTAAGAGCAGACAATAGACGTGTTGACCAACCTCTGCATGGATTTTCCCCCCTCGGGTGGAAGCCACGGGGCTAAAGTTTATTGAACCGACGTGGCAGAGCCCCTACGGCCCCGCGAGGCTCATGCTCGCGGCGTGGAAACGGCGCGCGGGATGACAGCAAGAAAAAACAAATTAATAATGAGTTGTGGGAGAGAGACCAACGTCTGGGTGGGATGACAACCTCCCCAGCCCGAGCCGCCGCCGCCAGGCTGCGTTTCAAGCAGCGTCGGGACTTCCGGTCGGCTGCTTGAGTGAATAATAAAAGCCCAATCGACACAACTTCTCGTCTCCGGCCACTCGAGTCAGGATTCTCCATCTTGGGAGATGAGGATCGAACGGAAACATCACCAAGAACGCCCTCCCCAGCTTGCTAGACACCACATTTACCCTTAAAGGTCTTCTGGAAAACGCCCCTGAACGGCCCTTGCTCCATTGGGGGCAAATGGGGGACCTCCTTGATATTAAGAGGGAAGATCAGATCTTTTTAATTAGTCCATCTAAGCAGTGCTTTTGTCAAAGATGATCCCCACCTAGGAAAACAAATGAAGGGGCACCATCTGTCTGAAGTGTTTTTTTTATGTACATACAGATATATATCTAATAACATAAATGGCACATGCATATGATATGAAAGTATATTTTCTGGTACCCTGAAGCAGTTGTATAATGTTGAATAATCTGAACTCTGACATCTGCTGTAAGATGTTTGACATTGTTCATATAAAGTATCACAGAGCAAAAGGAAAGTAATTGAGTCCCTTGTGTCTAAAAAATGGTCCAGTTTACTTACTCATTATTTAATTTGACAATAAATGATCGTATCAAACAAAAGCAATGGTATGGTAACATGTTAGACTGAACTCATAGGAATGTTATATTTGTGTTTTGGTCTTTACAAACTAAAGGGGGGAAAAAAAGTATCTTTTTTGTATGTTGATCTCCAAGGTAATCTGGGATTTGTTGTACGTTTCAACGGCTGCTTCTGATTGTGTGGCTCAAATAAACACATACAAATGAGACAATTTTAAGATTTAAAAAAAAGGAAAAGGCAATACAATCGTTAATGGTAAAATTATTTTAAATATGTGGTTTTCAAGAACAGTTATAGAACAGAGAAGTGGTCTTTTCAGTGTCAGAAAGGAACCGTAAAATGAGAAAACAATATGTAGACACAGTGCTTGATGTTTTACTAGTGCAAAAAACGTTCTGAACAATTCTGAGAATTCTACTGAAAAGCCCGGGCTGCCGCAGAACTATGAGCGGAGACAAGTGAACCATCACGAGGACGCCAGGAGCTTCTTCTTGTCTTCGTGAACGTTCATGTGTGTTTTGAGGTTTCCACTCTGTGTGAATCCTCTTCCACATATGAAGCATTTGAATGGTCTTTTTCCCGAATGGACCACAAGGTGTCGTTTAAGGCCTTGGTTCTGAGAAAACACTTTGCCACAGGTGGGACAGGCGTAACCGTTCTTTGATGTCCAAGGACCCTGGCTCTCTATTGGCTCCTCAGAAAGCTTTTCCTAAGCGTAATGATGCAAGTGCTCAGTGGCATCTTCGGATCTTATTAGAGTTTGGCCTGAAAAGGGGGAAAAAAGAGAGAAGAATAAATGGGAATAAAAACAGCTGTTATTTGATTCACACCAAGTGCTTCAGTCTAATTTGTAAGCACTGAATAAATGTGATCAATAAGGTGTTAACATGACACAATTTGACTCCAATCGTTCTCAAATACCTTGCTTTATGAGCGGCATGAAAGGGAGTGTGTTTCAGTTTATGTGTTATGCCAACATGATAGAAAAATACGGATGACTTATAAAAGCAGAATAAGCTAATATGGCCGTGTTACTATGAACTGGGCTTTTGTTTCTCACTGGCAGTTGCTGTGCGACCTCACCATCTGCAGCAGCATGTGCAGTGTCCCGTCTGCTCAGGGACTGGTCAGCGTTCAGGCTTTTCCTTGTTTGGATGGCGCCGCCAGTTCTGTAGGAAAAGAAAACTCCATGAGGCGGAAAACTCTTCCTCACAGGACAAAACCATTGGTCAGTACTTACCGCACACGGGAAGAAGGCGTGTAGTCTTTGTCATCGCCATCACCGGAAAGATCGTCCCCGGAAACTTCGCACATGCCCTCTGCTGGAGAACACATCCCATCATCTACCTGATCAATGCTGTGCAGACGGCCAGGCGCGTTAGACAGCAACAACCAACACACTACGGTTTGCATACAGTGTGCTGCACACCACTTACTCTGAGTCTGGAGTCGGGCTAAAGTCATCTTCATCAATGCCAACAATGATCTCTATTGGTGACATTCTGAAAAGATTAATACATTCATGCTTATGAGAATTATTTCATTTCTGAGTGAGAAAATACTTAGTTTAAATTCCATCTGTGTGGACATAGTTAAAAACATAAGCCAGGTTCACAGTGACCACTACAGACACCCTCTCATTCGTGCTGGGTCACCACATCACTGTGCATTTGTCTTTCTATGATAAGAACCAAAATGTCAAGCTTCACAAAAAGAAACCACAAACGCACCTTTCCTCCTCTTCGTGGTAACCCAGGCACTGTGTTGCAAAGTCATCTGGTCTGCAGAGGAGATGTTTATTCAAATCAAGCTTGAACTCCACGCATTTATTCCAGATTATACAGATTTGTCCAAACCACCTGCTTCACAGACTGCAGATGTCACTTACGTGGGATTACATTTTGGTTAGAATTAAGTGGTCATGATCGGAGTCAAAGCAGCAGATTACCAAGAAATGCTGAGCTTTATTCATGATTGCTGCATTCCTCCTGTTGTGCATGCTGAATGGATGCAAAACACATGCATCATGTGAAATAACAGAGTTATTCTTAATAACCACCGACCAGCCACAACATTTAAATCACTGACAAGTTAAGTAACACAATAAATACTTATTTTTAAAATCATTTGCATCCATCATTAACATCAAACCACTTTATGGCCTCTTGAAAAATACAAACAGCAGGACAAGTTTTGCTTCACAGAGACCATCTAATACAAAACATGGCAATTTTCTGAAAGAGGGACTAAGGAAAGGAAAAAACCTTTATCAGAGAAACCAAATGTATTCATATTCAAATCGATTAAAAAATACATTCTATCCTAAAATAAAGAGTCAAGTAAAAAAAAGAGCAAGTATCCTTAACCTTTCGACAACTTAGGTACCACTCTGGCCCGTATTGGAAGCTATGCAATGAAATACGGTCTGTTTGAGGCAAAGTCAGTATGCTACCTTCAACTTATCTCAAATAAAGACCATGTTATTACCTCCTGCTTTCACTTGGTGATGATTTTGTGGGGGATGCACTTGCATCATATCTGGAAGAAAATATACAAAAAGTGACAGTCTTTTCTTAAACCCCTACATAAAGTCCCCATTTGCAACAGCTACAATATTTAAACAGTGCAAAGACACAGTCAAAATAGTCATCAATGCAAAAGAGTGTTGCATTCACACAAGGTCTGGACCATAGAACAAATCAGGAGTCCAGCTCATGGGTCAGAGGCTAAATAGTAACAAAAATGTATGAGGCAAAGGAGATTATCTATGAAATGAGGGGGAAATTAGCCGTCTGGCACGCCATTCTCATGCACATTATCTACTAAAATGCTAATTTAATCCATACAAAAATGTTCCCAGAGGTCATTGTATTTTAATCTTTTTTTTGTAGCTGAATTTCATGTCTCGATGGAGCAGAAACTGTAGAAAATGAGGGCCTGGCTGTCAGACACTAGCACAGAAGATGTTCTCTAATTTAAATACCATAATGACTCATGGTCCAGTCCAAGGTGTCAAAAGCTGTTTGACAGCAAGCGTACAATGGGGGCACATCTAAGTCCGTAAAACTCTTTAAGACATCTTCATTTAATCTGCATTCACGTGTCCATCAGAGTGGTCTTGAATACTTTTCAACATCGCTCATGGATTGTGAGGATCCACTCACTTAAGGTATTTGGTTCTATAAGCACCTTCTGTTGTAAGTTGTCAGTCTCTGCAATGCATCCACAGCAATGATTGAAAAGAGGGTTCAAATAATAAAAAAAAACATATTCAAAAGTACATTTCACTACAAATCTATGCAATGTAGTTATGCTATAATACCGCAAACCAATAGTAATATGTCTGTATCAAATGATGATCTACATTGAGGGTTAATCACCTCCAGGTAACCACAGATTTAATTTAACATAAGG
>CAJRST010013335.1:5630314-5659534 GCA_907169785.1 Menidia menidia | reverse complement strand
GGCTTGTGGCAGCTTGGCCCAGCTGTCAGATGTCCAGCCTGGCCTGCTGTTTGGGTCTCCCGAGTCGTCTGGTCGGCCCGATGCGTCGTCCAGCGTGTGTGCGCTGATGCTGGCGCAGCCCCTGGCGGTAAATGAAGCTTTTCCCACATTCTCCACATTCATAGGGTCTCTCTCCCGTGTGTAGCCTGTAGTGGACCTTCAGCTCTTCTGACCTGGAGTAGCCTTTCCCACACACGCTACAAATGAAAGGCCTATCTTTGATGTGGGTCTGATAATGAGCCGTTAGGTATGAGTTAATCCGAAATGTTTTCCCACAAATGGAACATGCAAACGGCCTCTCCCCGGAGTGCTGCATCTCGTGCAGTTTGAGCGAGGAAGCTGTGTGGAAACCTCGGCCACACTGGGAGCACAGGAACGGTTTCTCCCCGGTGTGGATCCGCTGGTGAACTTGGATGTAGCTCTCGTTGATGAACCTCTTGCCGCAGTCAGGGCACGAGTAGGGTTTCTCCTTCACGTGGGTTTTCATGTGCTCATCCAGCTTTCCTCTTTCGCTGAACTGGACGCCGCAGCGGCGGCAGAAGAGAAACTGTGACGCGCTGTGCTCAGCTGTGTCCGGTTTAGCCGCCGCCTCGCTGTGCGCAGCAGTGTGGTGTTCTTGTAATGCTGACTGGGTCTCGCAGTCTTTTCCACATTCCAGGCAACGAACAGATGATCGGATCTTGGACTCGCCCGGCAAAGACTTCAAATATTCAGAGAGTTCGGATGCAGAGGGGTTTTCGTCATCATCAAAATCCACAGCACCCTTTCTACCTGAACAAAAATGGAAAAAAAATAGAAAAGCTATATGTGACTCTTTTTATTGTTTTAAATAAAGCAGTTTCTACGGGAAGGTAATGTCTTTTAAATCATTACTATGGCACAGAAGTATTGACTAGACATTTAATTACAATACAGTGCAAATAAAACATCAAGGTCAAGATCATGAAAAATACAGCTACGTTTATTTAAATGTGTGCCGAACATACGGTACAGAAATCCTGATTAACAGTTCTGTAGAAAGCACTGTTGACAACTCTCACCCAAGTGGACTTTGTAGTGTGTTTTCAGATTTCCCTTCTGGTTAAAACCACGACCACAGATGGAGCAGCAGTAGGGTTTCTCTCCTGTGTGGATCAGCTCGTGTCGTTCCAGTTTGTAGGCGTGTGGGAATTCTTTGCCACAAACTGAACAGTGGTACTCAACCTTCTCTTTGGGCTTCTTCAGCAGCGCTGGAGGTATTTCTATTGGTACACGCACCATCTTTCTGCCAGGTCTCTTCTTACCTATACATGGGGAAGGAGGTTAAAATCAATCATAAGACGAAGGTTAGACCAAAGACTCGGAGGATTATTAACCTGTTTGAGTTTGGCAAACAAGTACAGTATAGTCACTGCCAAGGCATCAGTCACATGTTTACCATTTTAGCCACAAACAATAGAAATATAAGTAAACTTAATGTAAAGCATACTAATCTTGGCAGAAGTTTGAAGTGCTGTATCTGTAAAAATACTCTCTTTCTACTGGTCTCTTTAACCAATATAATTTTAATGAAAAAATGTCCTGAAAACAGTTTTGCATTGTCCAATTTTTTCGTGTATCTATTTTTCACTCTTTTTTTTTTTTTACAAACAAGTAGCTTTTTTCAGTCAGAGTATTTGTATTTTGAATTGTATCAATTTATCAATCAAACAATCTGTACCAGAATTTTTATGATTAATCAAGTTTTTTAAAATATGTTTTGTTTTCAACTTCAAATCGGTACAGGTCACCGAGTTTTGGATGTTCATTTCAGAAATACCTGCACAATCTTTCGGGTTGGCATCTGACACTTAGCTGAAACTGAAACTGGACTCCAAGGAAATTATTCCAGAAGCTTCTCATTTCTTCAGTGAACTAGCTGTAAACACATTTTATGTGTTCCTACCAGATGAAACACCAGCGTTTGCTTCTTCTCCATCAGCAGATAGTTTGGTATCTGTCTTCCTTCGATTGTGTCGCTTGGCTGCATTAAAAATAAATACAAAAACAGACAAAGCTTTAGTTTAAAATATGAAACTGATGAACTGTTATAACAGCAACATGATGATGTGTGGACCATCGAAAACTGGATAAGAGCATCTTTAAAGAAGGAACATTTTTCCAGCTGTGCTGATCTGTGTCTAAAGCTTACGTCTGTGAGGTAGTTTTTGTCCATGGTAATATCTTATATTGTTTACCACATTATAGAGGAAGCTGTTTAAAGATGTTGCTTTTGTTGGCACATATTTCTCTGAATAACTTCCCATTGCATGGTGCAAACAGGACAATCACATTTATGACAAACCACATTTTTTAAATTCTTGCTGGATGAAAGAGCGAAACACAAACCAAAAAAACAGTGATTTTTGTCTTACCAGGAACACGGTGGAGACTTTTTGAATTCAATTCATCTTGTGCAGCCATCGTGCGGATATTTCTCTTTCTTTGGCTACGCCTTGATGCTTTAAGGTAAAAAATAAATAACAATGACTAAAACTGTGTTTTTAGATGATTAAATTGGATATTAAATGCCAAAATGAAACCTCACCCCCTGGATCAGTCTCTGTGTCCTCACCGGATGAGAGTGGGGCTTGGTAGATTTTTGTTTTGCCTCGTCTCTTGGCTTGGGTATAAAAGCAGCGAAGAAAGGAAAAACATAAGGACTTAAATAATTCAAAATAAATCAACTCAGAGTTATTCTAATCCTCCACTCACAACACCTTTGTGCTACCAATCACACACCAGTGTTTGCAGGAAGGCCTGTATCTGTGTCATAGACCACCGAAGACTCCACTGGAACCTCTTTCTTTCTTCTTAATCTATTTCCTGTAAACATGAAACTAACAGGGCGGCACGGTGGTGTGGTGGTTAGCACTGTCGCCTCCCAGCAAGAGGGTTCTGGGTTCGAATCCCGGGGGAACCAGGGCCCTTCTGGGTGGAGTTTGCATGTTCTCCCTGTGTCTGCGTGGGTTCTCTCCGGGTTCTCCGGCTTCCTCCCACAGTCCAAAAACCTGCATGTTAGGCTGATTGGAGATTGGGGAAATTGCCCTTAGGAGTGAATGTGAGTGTGAGTGGTTGTATGTCCTGTGTGTGGCCCTGCGATGGACTGGCGGACTGTCCAGGGTGTACCCTGCCTCTCGCCCGTTGACCACTGGGATAGGCTCCAGTTCCCCCCGCGACCCCATGAGGGAATAAGCGGCATTGATAATGGATGGATGGATGGATGAAACTAACAATGTCCTCAAAAAGAAACCACATGAGCTTTAACACGCTTTCATGTTTTTTGCACTTTTATTTACCACAATGTAAAGGTGCGACTGCTGTCATCTTTCCCTCTCTCTCTTTTTGTTTTTCTTCGTTTCTCTCCTCATCTTCAGCCACAGATTCAGCTTCCATGATGAGTGTGGGACTGCTACTGTCCTTCTGGCTTCGTCCTTGCAGCTCAGACAGAATGACACCCTGTGATCATAATCAACAGTATCCAATCCTTCCAATTGTGCAAACAGATGCATTAGTTCTCATAGGAATGAAAAGCAGAAACAGGTCACTGTGAAGTGACAGTAAATTAAGACTGCTTAATGTGCTCTGACTGAGGACATCCTCTATGACTAATTAACTATGGTTCTCTGCGATGGTTGATGTTGAACTTTGAAAGTGGAAAATAGAGGAAAAGCATTTGATAATGATTCTGAGAAGTGTAGCAGACTGACAAAAAAGTTACACCCTGGCATGCGTTTAAAGAAGACTGGAAAAACAGCGCATTACTGCAAATAGATCAAAACAGATCAAAGCACTGCCTTTATTGTCAAAATTGAAAATTGTCTTATGAAAATCAATTGTCAAAAGGATCTCTTTAAGGTAGCAATGAGAACAAAGGTTACATTTTTCTAAACGTCTTCCTGAAAAGAGAGAAAGAAAATACCTTTCCTGACTGAGGACCTTCTGTGCAATCAGAGCCTTGGTCAGAATATTCTCCTGTAAAAAAAGATAGATTAAGAATAAAATTAACTCATTTTTTAAAATCTATTAAATTTTGGTCTGGAATAGACCTTTTACGGGTCAGCTGCAGAAAGAATATGCCACATATGATGGAGAATAAGTCCTCCATAGCACATCACCACAATGAGAAGAGCAGAGATTTGCGTGAATGAGCTTAAATGAGAGACACTGGTATTCCCTCCGAATTTAAAACTGACCAGGGCAGTTTTAAGTGGATAAATACAAAGCGTGTATAAGTCCTTGTTGACCATGAATGTTTCCTGCCAAACTGTGCCTGCAAACTAGCCCCAGGTACACTCTCTGAATGAAGCCAGTTTTAGGTGTGAATACTGAAACATACGAGGGAGACAAATGTAACTTTCAAATATCCCCAAATCGATTTAATTGTCTTGATGATTTAATCTGAAACTAATAGAAGCAGAGATGTGTATTTATCCAAACAGATAAGAAGCTTAGGAGTAACAGGTATTCAGTAAACACGCTCCAAAAAATAACTTACTGGCCTCCCATTCGACCACTTCTCCATCCGAGTTGATTAAACCTCCAATTTCTTCATCACGTTCCTCCTGGTCCTCCTTTTCCCCTGCTTGCAGTCTGACAGTCAAATGGAGGGTCTGGTTCAGTCCATGTGAGGTCAGGCGGTTACGTTCATCTGAATCCTAAATGCAGATGACAGAGCTGTGAGATTCAAAAAGTTTGAAATGTTTTATATATTCTTTTACGGGTTCTCTGTGTGATTTTTTATTTTATTTTTGTCACAATGTGTCTGAAATATTGTGTGTTATCTTTTCAGCACTTCGGTAATCTGCTGCTGTTTTGAAAATTCTTTACAGACAAATTTGGTTAGCCTAAAGGAAAAGATAAATGTTTTTAAGAGAAAAAGGTTCTAGCAATACATGAGGCAGGATTTAAATGAATGTGACATTAAGTTAATTCATGGCATCTATTTTAACTTTACAAAGTTGATAGATGTCTGAAGAAGAATATATTCATAATAGATACCTACTGTTAGGCATGGAGTGGATCTTTTGGAGTGGCGTGGCTTCTCTGTGTGTAAAGATGAGCTCTGTTCTTGGGTCTTGCTCTCCTCCCTTGTGTGCATTCTCAGATGGGATTTCCTGTTCCTTTTATCACTGGTGCCCTGGTCGCACACTGAGCAAGAGAGCGGTTTCTCTTCTGTGTCATTGCATTGAAGCACCCTTCCATCCATAAACCTCTCTTTGGAGCCTGTGGGCACATGTCCCTGCTGGCCCTCTGCAATGGAGCTCTGCCCACAGCGCTCATCAAACTCCTCGCAGCATTTCTTCCCTGGTTGCACTCTCTGATGTCTCTTCACTTCATTTGAAACAGAGCTCTCCTTTGTACATGCACTGAGGTAAGGACAAGTCTCTGTAGAAGTTTCATATTTTTGTCCCTCTGGGCAAAATGTTTCATCTGCATTCAATATAGCAAAGAAAAGGAGAAAATTTAAAAATTCTACAACAAGAACATATCTTGTAATTGAGACTTAGACTTAGACTTAGACTGAACTTTATTGATCCCTTGGGAAGACTCCCTCAGGAAATTAAGGTTACCAGAAGATACTGGAGAGGCAGCCGTCTACACAGCGCCAGAATCTAATCTAATCTAATAAAGTCTTTCTGATATTAAAGATACATCACCCACGATATTCATTCACTATCCAGCCCTCCTCTTCTTCTTTGATGACTAGTTGGATCTCCGGTGTCTCACAGTTATAGCAGGGACTTCCTGGGGATTTTCTGGGCTCCTGACGCGGTGAAGACTGTTCGCCGCTGTTCTCATTCAGACTCCGTGATAACTGATCTTTGAATTCGGGATCCTGAAAAGTGACAGACAGGAGAAAAATAATGACATAAACCACTACATCCATCCTCCCATCCACCGTCTATGCTGCTTTTTCCCAAAAGAACTGTAGGGGTGCCACAGCCCATCCTGACTGAAACTAGCTAAGAGGCAGGAATACCCTGGCCCGTCCATCACAGGGCGAGCCACAACATATGTTTGGAAACAAAAGGAATGATGACCTTCAGTAGAACAAGTTTTATAAATCATAAAACAAAGTGGACATCAACTGACAGTACAATTAAGACACTCTTTCACTGTTTGTTTTGTTTACTTACATTTAAAATAACTACTTCAGTTTAGATGAGATTGCTGAGTCGAACAGAAAGCCAGTTACATTAAGAGTATGTGTGGTGATAAACATGGTAATAAATGTTCCAATAAACCAGGACCGTGAGATAGACGGAACAACACGGCCGAGTTCACCCATTTAAAATGCAGCTTCTCCTCCCAATCATCTGCTAACACAACATATCTGGATTAGCTCATGTAAAAACTTCTGCTAAACTTTAAAAGGCAAGGCTTCTAATTGCTGAGTAAGTACTGAGTTTTAAGAACAGGTTATCTGAGAAGTCTGTGCCGTGACAAACAAATGTTTTGATGCAGCTGAAGAAACTGAAGCCTGACTTTCTAACATAATTCACACAAAACCAGTCGCTGTTAATGATTTGGTTACAATGGCAAAACAACTTAGGAATATTGTTATATGACTAGTTTTTCAAAAATGTTATATATATATGCCAGATTAAGAAGAATACCAAGATGGTTCCAGAGTAAAAATTAAAAACCAAAGTGTAAAGCCTGTGGTTTTCTTAGCACCTGCTAATACACTTGCTATTTCTACCAGTGCAGAACATAAACATGCTTGCCAAGCACTCTGTTTTAATCCTCTTCCCAGTTCCTGATGCACACCAAGTTTATAACGTATAACTGGAGCTCTGTGTTTATGCACCTGGTTTTGCATCCCGTTATACATTTGCTCCGGCCTCTAGTTTCCTGCCTTTACCAGCAAACGACAACATTTTTGTTTCCATTTAAATGACCACACAGTGCCTGTCACATTCCCCTCAAGAAGCCACCTAAAAACGGGAGGGTAAAAAACGTAGTTATTGCTCTCTTTGCCTGGGGCGTGAGTAAATGATTAAGTTACGTGAATATGAAGTGATGACAGGTTTAACTGGAGTCGACACTCGCTAATTAGCATGTTCCTGGGGTTCATATTCAGACGACGACCTCAGGGGTTTGTGTTAACTGGCCAAAAAAACCTGGTTAACCAGGCTAGTTAACTGTGGGTCTTTCCAAACAGCGACCAAAAAAACGGCAGACAGCCCGACAGCAGCTACGGTTCCGACGTTACCTCGAACATAATGCGAGGTGGGGGCCAGCTCGGAAGGATGGCATAAGGAAACCGGGAGGAGCTGGAATTGAATGCCAGGTCGCAGTGTCACTCCAGATGTGCGCAGCTGTCATGGACTGGCCCTACAGTCTGAGCTAGCTAAGCAGTCTTGCGCCACCACCAATTCTTCTTCATCTTTTTTTTTTTAACCCGCCCCTTTATTCTTCTTCTTTCTCTTCTTTTCCGACTCGGTCTGGTCTGCCCCCCCAATCCGCCATCCCCGCCCCCCACTCTCTCTTCTTCTTCTTCTTCTTCGGGGGTTTTTCCGGTAATTGAAATCGTTTGCTTTACTGCCTCCTGGTTCCAGTCTTCCCCAGTGTGCTGTCCGTTGTGTGTGTGTGCCTTTGATGAAGCAACCTTGCAGCAGCATGTACAAACAACCCTGCAGGCATATGTCAGCAGCTCCGAGTGTGTGTGTGTGTGTGTGTGTGTGTGTGTTAGGTGGTCATTCTTGCTATAATAGATAAAGAAGTTACTACTAATTAACCATCCTCCATATTGGTCCTTGTAACTTCGCCCTTTCCAGTACACACTTGATTTTATTGTGTTTTTGTCTGATCTGACTTGTCTGAAGAACCTTGTCAGATCAGACCTAATGTTTTTTTTGCTCTTCTTTACAGGTCCTTAAGTCCTGTCAGCTTTCTCTCTTCTCTCTCTGTTTTGCTGTGTCTCTTTTATTGTTATTACTGAATGATGTTATTGAATGGATATTGTCATATAAATGTAGAAAGTAATTCTGCTACTTCTGTGTTCACTACACAGTTGTTATTGTTGCTATTCACAAAGGTAAATAACACTGATGTCAGAACATACATGGTGACACCTGGGGCCTGTATGACAAAGCAGCATGTCTGAATAAGCTGAATAATGTAAGGTTACATCTTTTGATTTAAAAGTAACACAGTTGTTCCCTTCATAATCTGCCTGTTTCCCAGTAATACATGCTGAAATCTGCCAGATCATCTCCAGAGTAAGTTAGTTTTGAGATAAGATGCATATACAAGCACTGCTTCCTGTCTGATTGTGCTCTTAAAAAAGAGAGACAGGAAATAAATTATGACCTTTTCCCTCTCCTGAGGAAAAACAATCTGAAGCTTGTGGCTTTCTCTGGCAAGCATTAAAGAAATAAAATAAGTACCACAAAATGCTATACAACACAACTGAAATACAATAACAAACACAAATGCTTTTCCTTTAATTCTAATAATCCTTTAGTTTAGCTGAAATCAGTACAAATGAGCCACTTCATAAGCTTTTAAGTGCTCCAGAGGCGTTTAAGGACTCTTGGGAAAATAGTCCCTTAAACTTTTCTAGTGCTGCCTCAGTGCACGTGAGCCTACGTGTAAGTGAACAGGTTACAGTTTCATAATTATCGTGAAGGGAAATAAGGAGCAGCCTCCGTCCCCAGGCTTCACTGGCTGGATCTGAACTTTGAACTGAGGCACCTTTTAAAAATCCCCACGTCGGAGCTCGGTTGTAACTCGGATTTTACGCCACGGAGGAAGACGTTGCACCTCTTCAGGTACCCGCATGACACGACCATGTTGACGTGGGCGTTCGGAGTAGGAGGGGGTTTCCACGGCAGCAGGAGTTATGGCGACAGCCATTCAAGCAGTCTGGATGCTTTCATTTGAATTTAACAAGTGATAGGCGCTCTCGGGCCATTTAGCCGGGCAGTCATGTCATCCTACAGTGGCTCACCTGTCAGAGGGAAATCTTGAGGCAAACCACGCCAGGGTTAGTTTCCTGAACGACGTCATTGAGCAATTTTGTTACTAACTTAGCTAAGGCAATTTCTCTGGTAGCTAGCCTAAAGTTGCCTTTCGAAAACTAGCAAACGTGGCAACCAGCAAGCAAATAACGGTACACTTTTACGTCAGATAGAATGTCGCGTTCCTTCTGCTTTACACGAGAACAACATTAGCTGGTAACTTATTTTACCGTAGCTAATCGCTGGCTAGCCACTTGGTAAGTAGGAGCTAACGTTGAGGTCAGGGTGTCGATGAGTTCACGTCACAAGCTGTTAAAATACGCCACATCTCCGTGTCTAAAACAACGTACGTTATTGGTTGTTTTTTTCTGTAGGTTGTTGAGAAGCTAGTGGTTTGTTGTTTGCTAACTTAATCAATACGTCTCTAAACTTTACCTGATAAATGTTGATACTTTATTATTTACAGCAGTTGCTAAACAGGTTAACAGTGCTAACAATTTAGTTTTAGTTAGCCTTACTGTGTGTACACTGTATTTATGCCGACTGTTTGGAATAACAGATCAGATGTGCTTGTTATTGAAACCCTTGACCCATAAGAGGAGATATTATGCTGGCTTTGTTTGTTGTCACTAACTTCATTCAGTCCAACGGACTTGTCAGATCTCCTGGTTTCTTGCTCTGGCTGCCATCGTCAGTAACAGTCAGTTAGTTTTTACTGACGTTTTTGTCAGTAAAACAAATCAAACAGAACGGCAATTTGCAAAAGCAGGGCCATTCCAATGATAGGTACATGTGAATTGTATGGAAAGCTACATACAGTCAAATAATTGCAAATACACCGGACCCTTCTTAGGTACTTAAAGAATAAACATGTGAAAAGATACAACTTCTCACTTTTTTGCATATGTTCCACCAGATGGAGTGGGATTCAGAAGATGATGGTGTGGGTGTATTGCAGGATGGGCACTCTTTTGGATCTGATTCTCCCGATTCAAAGCCAACAACGAGCAGCATCTCGGAGAATGAATTCTCGTGCCACTGTTGCTATGATATCTTAGTCAACCCCACTACCTTGACCTGTGGCCACAACTTCTGCCGCCACTGTCTGGCTCTGTGGTGGGAGTCCTCCCACAAGAACGAATGTCCAGAGTGTCGGGAGAAGTGGGAAGGCTTTCCTAAAATCAACATTCTGCTGAGGTAATGCTTCTTTCTCACTGTTGTGCCTCATCACTAGTTGAATGTTAGATCTTTTCTGCAAAAATTTTAAATATACTTTTTTCTTTCTTTTTTAACATGAAACATGCCACGAATATATATATATACATACACAACTAATAGCCAAAAAGACCAACATGAAGCTCTTTTTTTATTTCCTTAAAGGTCACAGACTTGTCACAGACTTGTCCTCCATTTGGATTTTTTTGTTTAAACTAAAGAAAAGTATCACCATCTTTACAAATTAGGGTTTCCTATATGCAACTTAAATGGAATCTCATCTCAATACTGTGAGGTTTTGAAGTATCCCATTTTTTATTTGACCAAGTTTTGATCCCATTCAGATCACATCTTCTTGGCATTAGAAGAAAACCAGTTATTCTGCTTCCTGTGTCCATAATTTTAGTCTTTATTTATGCTTATTAGAAGTTATGCAGGCATGCCTTAATCTCCTCAACACTCTATATAGCTTTACCTTTGATAAAGCGTTGATAAATTATGGGGGTTGTCCATTTAGGTCCTACTTCGGCCTAGACAGCTGCACTCTCTTCAGCACGCCTCGATTTAGGTGGTTCTCCCTAACAAATGAGGTACTAATAGAAAGACGGGCCAGCCGAACTAGTACTAGGATCCGATCTCATTGTTAACTGTCAATTTCAGAACTGGGGGTTGAATTTTGAAATATATATTTTTTTGTAATCAGAAGGTGGTCAATAGTCTGAGTGTATTTCCAGTGTAATTCACTTCCAACACACACAGATGGAAACATGCGTTCTTATACTCGTTGCTTAACCGAATATGCATGTCTTTGTGAAAGTAACAGAGATAGCCTGCGTAAACCCATACAATTTTAGCCTGTAATCTCCACATAAAAAAGTTGTGAAATCCTGCTTCCAGTATGATTAACCTGTTATTAACCATTTTACTGGCAGTATGTGGTAGTAAGCAATACATCACCCATTTGTGTGGACACACATGGGCTGACAACACAAAATGTTGCAATCTGAAAACGGAGAGGAAGAAATGTTTTCATAGTTTTAAGCGTCCTACATTTCAGTACAGTTGTAGGAGAAACATTAAACAGGAGTTTATCCTTTCTGGTATTCAGAAAGACCCAGATTCTGACTGTGACTTTTCTTTTTCTTTCTTCACTATGAATAAAAAGTGAGGTAAACATCACAGGGTTACGATGCATGTGAAACGGCATAATGTCTAAACATTCCGTATGGAAACACCTACACGTCCTCCTCAGTGTGGGGTCACATCTGGCCCATTTTGGGACTTAGTAGTTGGAGCTATGACTGAAAGGTATTTGTCAAAGAAAAAGCCGAAGAACACCTGCAGTAACTAATTCTATAATCCTTTTCTTTTTAGGGATGCAACTGACAAGCTATTCAGTGAGGTCGTACAGCGAAGGAGAGCAGAAATCCAGGCAAATCCCAAAATCTCCCGAAGTTTGCTTGCCTTTCAAAGGTACTTTAGCCTATGGTAAACACTATTTTTCAATTAAACTGGAAGGTTGTCTGTGTGTTCTCTGGAGAGGAAAAAGAGATATAATACCTTTGACCCTATCAGCACTACAGTGGAGAAGTAAAAGCATTATGGAAAAAAACTGATGTTGCAGAAGTAGAAATGTGATTCCAGTAGATATCTTATGATTAAACTTAACAGTAGTGACCTTATCTCCCATAACTTGCTGAAGACTTTTACCCTTTTGTCATGTCATCCCTCTTCTTCATTTTAGATATGGTGACAACTTGGGGAGATCCAAGACAAACCAGCATAAAGGAGCAGGCTTCTTCTTCTCTGGAGTCTTGACTGCGCTCACGTGTGTTGCTGTATGTACACAACAGCTGTAAAGGAGAGCTTATAGATTTCCACGTACAGAAAATGGCACTAAATGGTTACTGCTCTCTTTTTGTGCGGGAGATTTCTAAGCAGACACTAATGTGGACTTTTTGAAATCTCAGTCATGCCTGAATCTGTGTTTTATTTAATACATTTTTTAAAAATACTGTAGAAGGGATGTTTTGTGGGCTGCAGCAGGTTAGTAACAGACCAGCAGGGCTGCAAAGATATAGCAGTCAGGTTTTAATGATGTGTCTCCTGTGTGTCAGTTTGACCACAACACCGTCAGCGAATATGTTATTGTGAAGTTTTTGCTATCGGTGAAGAAGCATAGAAGATCCCTGCCATTGCTATGTTTCCAGCATCGTCGTGGGTTGTAATATTAGAAGGCTTCCAGAGGGGGGAATCTGGGGGTCAGGTCTCATGCTGTCAGCAGAGCATGTTTATTTAGTCCATGTGGCACTTTGGGGCGATGTCACTGTGTGCCTTGCCACGTGGCAGTATATTTATGTTTGTGTGTCTGTGAGTGTGTAGTGCTCGTGATGTGTCAATAGATTGTAGCATTGGTTTCCACTTCAGGTCTTGCACGGAGGGTGTTATTGAGACGGGTCATTTGAGGAGAACTCTCGTGTCCGGGCTGTGTGCATCGGTTTGCTTTGGATGTCTCTGATCCGTTTTTCTTGACCCACATTATTTGCACAGGAGTTTGTTAAGGAATGCACCAATCGCTCAGCTGCTGGAATTGTGTGTGTGTGTTTTTTTTTTCATAGCTTAACCAAAAGATTAGGCTGTAAGAAATCAGGGTTCTTCACAGGGCGACGCACAAACTTACACACAATCACGACTTTGGCCTAGAAGTTTCTAACTGTGACGCAAAATCACCTAAATCTTTCATTTGTAATATCAATAGGTGGATATCAGTTGTGAGCCTTGTTTTTTTAGTTATATCTGACCTCTAAAACAGAAAATTAACCAAGTCAGCCAACAGCGTCTGCCGTGTCTGAAAAGGTCTAAAAGAAAACTGAAGAAAATGAATTCAGCCAAACTTAGCAGGAAATTCTACTGTCATTCATTCAGCCTCAGTTCAGTCAAGTGGAGCTCTTAAGTTGCTGGAACCCTGTGAATGTTATTTGCTGTCAACATTTTATATTCACCACAGTCATGTTTTCAGTTCAAGTTCAAGCTAACCCAAAGTTACAGATGAACACACTGTGTGTCTGATCGGCCACTTTGGCACAGCTCTATTGATTGAGTGATGTAATGTCTGGGTGTGTCCAGGTGATGGTGCTGGTGTATCACTGGGGCAGCGGCGTGATGGAACAACACGAGCTGTTGATCAGTAAACCCGTGTCTCACTGGACTCCAGAGGAGGTCGTGTCCTGGCTGGAACACCTGGGTCCATGGACCGAGCTCTACAGAGAACCCTTCCACAAGGAGAATGTTAACGGAAGGTAGAAACGTTTCACATCTTCTCTTGTGTTTTTATAAAGAAATTGAGATAGCAGAAGCCATAGCAGAGGAAAAAACAAAAGCAATCAATGTACAGACAATCAGTCACAATCTAAGTATCGTAATAGATGACAACATTTTAGGTCAATAAGTTGTAAGTTCTCCATAAGTGTCAGGCCAGTCATGTCCCAAAATATGATAAATAAATTAGTTAAAGATATCATGATCAAGATATGTTTCCTTACCAACACCAAAGATGCTAGCATTTATTTTTGGATTGGAGAAGGAAGAGTTAAAGAACACTCTAAGAATAGAAAGGTATTAATATCCTAAAGTAATCTCTGAAATAGAAATCAAACTCCTTTGGCCAAAACAGATTAATATATGTATATAAAATCTTATTGATGCTTTTCTCTTTCTCTGAAGTTGGCTATCTGGAGAAACATGAAACGATTGAAAAAAACAAAACAAGATTGGCTCACACACTGAGCAACCTTGATCCACTTTCAAATACTCATTAAAAAAAATGTTTGTTTTTTTGTTTCCCCTCTGTGCTTCAGGCTGCTGTTGATGCTGGGGGATGAGGAGCTGTTGAACTCGCCTTACAGCATAGAGAATCAGGCTCACAGACGAGCCGTTTTGGCCGAACTGGACAGAGTTAAGACTCTGGGGGTCAAGCCTCCACAGAATCTCTGGGAATACAAAGTAAGGCCCGAGTCTCTAGAACTTGTTCCAGTGAAAGCTGCTTCATATGCTGGTGTTGAGTTCTTCTTGAATGCTTGAAATGAACTAAAAAGCAGACTCCACAGCTCCTGGTTTCAGAAGGTGCTGCAGGTCTTTCATGGTCTTCTTTCTCTCTCTGTGACTCTTTTCCAGGCTGCAAATGCAGGAAAGGCTCTGTTCTTGCTGTACGCTCTGAAGCGCTCCCCTCGCCTCACAATCTTTTATTTGTATTTATTTGACTACTCGGAGACCTTTCTTCCCTTCCTGCACACCTGCTGTCCGGTCGTCTCCCACGTGGCCAAGTCGGAGAGCAGATTCCTCAACTCACAGGTGAAGCCTTGAACATTTTACACACTCATGTGACTGCTGCAAAGAATTAGCAAAGAAAAAAGTCAAGGGTGGTAAAGTGGCTCTAAAAGAACACTCGGGTTTTTTTTATATAAAATAAACAGAAGTGGTATGGGATGAGTACTCACATTTATCATTATTTATATCATACATGCCACCTTCCACAGTCCTGCTGACATATGTTATACTGTCCTGTGCGATCGTTCTTAGCTTTGTGTTCCTCAGTCATTTCTGTTCTAATTGTTTCACTCGTCTGTGGTACCTTTGCTAGCTGGAGCCCAGCTGGCGGCAGTGGGCGGAGTTCCTTGTGAAATACTGCGTGCTTCCTTACCAGCTGATCGCAGAATTTGCTTGGGACTGGTTGGCCGTCCACTACTGGACGTCCCGCTTCATCATAGTCAACGCCATGCTGCTCTCCGTGCTGGAGGGCTGTGCGCTATGGAGGCTCTGGACGACGGCCAGGATCAGGTAGGCCGAGCCGGCTGCTTCTCTTTGCTGCGTGAAAACAAATGCGCATAACATTGGTCAGACGGGTCTTAAGACGAACGCGCCACGTCTAAATTTAGTTTAATTTTTCCGTAGGACTTTGCCACAAAAGATGTGGAACCACTTTTGGAAGATGCTCTCTCAGGGATTCGCCTTCGCCCTCCTGTGGCCTTTCGTCCCACAGTTTGTGTGCAACTGCCTCTTCTACTGGGCTCTGTACTTCAGCCCCATCATCAACATAGACCTGGTGGTGCAGCAGCTGATGCACCCGGAAACGCAGGCGCCGTGACCAGCCGCATGGAGTCAGCGCCTCATGTATGCCCACACACTTCCCAGCAAACTGTACATTCTGAAGTGTTGATTTTTTTCGGCAATAAACGTACACAAGACCGACTTTGTTTGCTGACGGCAAGGACGTTTTCTTGCTTTCTGACTTCTCTCTTTGCTCTTTGTTGAAAAAGAGAGGCACCCAGCTGTTGTGGGAGAAATGATACCAAGGAGACGAGTCACCCAGAAATACCATTTCGTAGTGATCCCTTGGTTTCCATCGTATATCTACAAGCCACAATGCCTAAGTGATCCAGGATTATGCAAACAAGTCAGAATAAACGCAGCCAGAGCAGCCAGAAAGACTGGCCTCATTAGCTACTGCCAATAGCTCAGTAGCTCTGACATGGCTTTGCTTTAGTAGGAGAGTATTCAGCTTCTGGATATGAAACGAGGAGGTTAACATCAAATTGATTTCTTTTTCTTTTTTTTCCTTCTGTTTTTTGTATGATCCAAAATTAATTGAATGAGCAGCTGATTGAGAAATGACCAGTACGGTATAGAAATCCTAGCCACTTCAACAAACTCTTGAAGTTGAAACATCGTAACTTTGTGGTTTGCAGTTGAGCAGCTGTTTGTAAAGCTCAGGCTTTAGTGCCTGTTGGCTAGTTCTGGAGCTGTTTGCACCAAGATAGACAACACTGATCAGGAAAAAAAGAGAAAGGAAAAATTAAGTTCCTATTATTTGTTATGAGCCTTGAGCAGATAATCTGATTTTTTTTTACTTATTTGTACTGCTTCCAAATACTGTGTTGCACATTTTTTACTCTACAGAAACAATTTGTTGCAGTACGCTTTCCATTAGGTAATCAAGTTTTTTTTAAAGTTTTTTTTTAAGCATTGTTCATTTGCACTTAAAAAAAATGTACACTGTGATGTTCTTCTGTGTTCTTCAATGAAAAAAAATGAATAAATAAAGCTGCTTCTTTTTAATTTAGAGGATGTAACCTTGTTATTGGAACTGGAATGTGCAGAAATAAGTGACAATATGATCATAACGAATAAGATCAATGGGATGATGTCAGATGGAGGACATCTGACACAAGCATTCCTTAAACCTAAATTAATTTTAAACAGGACATGAACAGCCTGAAAATCAAATTATTTGATTACAATATACTCTAAACAAATAGGTACAACGTGAAACATTACTCTTAAATATGGGGGGCGGTGCAGACTTTGGAAAAGCATTGCTATTTTAAAGATATAAATGTATACTGGCTATTTTCAAGAACCATACAATCACACCCTATTTCCTTGTCAATGTAAGCATTTGTATTAAAGAAATTAAATCTAACAAAACCTTTTAGAAATATCACAAAAACAGGCCGTTTTTCCCATGGACATTGGTGTACACCAGTAAGTAGCCAGAAGTTATGCTTATTAGGCTGCACATCATATACACAAATCATGTTCCTCATCAATGAATACACTCATTCATTTATGTTTGAGTTTACTCTGTTTCAGACTTTAGTTCAATAAAGTTTTGGAGGTTGATTTAGAAACGACCGCCCTCTAGTGGGTGAAGATCGCTATTGCAGCAAAGGCCGTCGCCATGATGATCTAGGGACCGTGGTCAAGGGGCACAAACGAATATATACGCAAAAGGAAGTAAAAGAAAGTCTAAATATTTTTGTAATGTCAGGAACCTTTTAGAAATGTTCATTACATTCCCTTTAACAACGAAAAGACGTGAGAAAAACGTTCTCACTGCTCGCGTGTTAAGAGTATTGCGCGTTTTTAAGCGCTCGTTGCACTTTGCGGTCTCTCCCCGGAGTCGTTGTTGCGGAAGTGAAAAGTCTACGTGGGGAAGAAAGGTTGGTCTGAACGCGTTTGAACACCTTGAACACTAACTGCACCGATGTCCAATCCAGGTCAGCTCTGTCCCCAGACAAACCGGTCTCCCTCCTCCTCCTCCGTTTGGCTAATGGATGCATTTAGCGGCATCCGGGGCGTATAAATGCGGCGGAGGGGCGACGACGGGCTGTAATGCTGCGCCGGGTGCGGCAGTCTCTCCGGCAGGTGCTGTTTCTGATGGCCCGGAGACCGGATCTACTCTGCGGGGCTATCGTGCTCAGCGTCCTGCTCGTACTGGCGGTGAAGTTCACATGCAGGTGTGCAGGATCTTTCTCTCTCCTTGTTTTTCAAATTCCACCCAGCGCCAGTAATGATCAGCGCTCCTGAGCTCTCGCTAGTAGGTTGTGAAGAAGCTGTTCAACATCTTGAGTTTCCTGTCACCTAACGTCTTTTTGTGTCATGTTGCTAATCTTAAACTGTGCTGTGGTACAAGAGGATTAACAGATGCTTTAATCCCTTTAAACAGACTGGGTTCTTTTTCTCCATTATTATTACTGTTGTTATTGTTATTATTATTAGCCATTATCAGCTTAGTAATAGGCAGTATAAAGCAGGGCTGAAGCAGTTCATCGATTATTTGACTGCTTGTTTGACAGGTAATTCATTTCCAACTTTTACATGGAAAGATTTGTTGATTTAGTTTGCTTGCATGTTAAACAAATCTGCTGCTGCTGTTTGTAAATTTCTACACGTAATATTATCTGAATTATTGTTTGGATTACATCATCTTAACAATTTTATTCAAGTTTCATTGTTTCTTTTCCCCAAAACTATTAAAAGAGAGAAAGAAGAAAATGGCACTAAGCTGATAAAGCTCTGTTGTCATCGTGTCACTGAGCTATCAGCAGCTGGATAGACAGGAACATAAAGCAAACAAGAGCACTGGGGCACATCCTGCTTCTGTTAAACTGTCTTTCTGCATTAAGCAGAAGATTTCACAGGTGGGAAAGGCTGAGACTTGATGCAAACTGCAGACAAATGACCTAAGACGCAACCTATTTCTCCTCGTGTTTTCTGGTTGTTGCACTTTCGCTGCTGCTGTAAGAGCTTGCGGCCATCTCTGCTCAACCCTGCAGAAGTCGGCTGTTTATCATTTCACATGGTGACGGAGAAATCAAACGATATGAGCAATCGCAAAGGGGTTCTGCAGATTCCAAGAAACTCCTCTCCTCAAATATAACATGTTTTTTTTCTGTGACGCTACAACTGGCTCTATCAGTCATGATAATTATGCCTGTGGATGTAGTAGCCTTAGAAGAATGCCCACTTTACATCACAATATCTCTCTTTTTTGGGTCTGAAGCCGTGCCAAGAATGTGGTGGCTGCAGCGCAGCCTCCCGTGCGGTTCTTCTCTGCCGAGGCCCCAGTGGTGGACCTCTACTTGGGTCAGCTCGACCAGGTGAGAGTCAAGAGCACAGAGACGTGACGTAAAACGCCCATCGACGACCCGGATTCCTACTGGCGTTCACTCGGTGCCTGTCCCCAATAGGAGGCAGGTCTCGGTATTGCGTACAGAGTAATGGACGGCTTTTCTGTCTCCAGGTGGAGCGCCTGAGGAGCATGGCGGAGGTGTCCCTGATTTTCTTTTATGCCCCGTGGTGCGCTCACTCTATGGCTGCTCGACAGGAAGTGCAACAGGTGGCTAAAAAGTTGGCCAAACAGGTAAACACCCCCCACCCAGCAGGACTGTTTGAACGTGAAAAAGAAACCTCAATCCAAACTAGGATAGCCACTGAAACGGTGCAAATGAAAGTCCTGAGATCTGTCAAAATAGCGTAGACCTTTGGTTTGAAATGTGGAAGGTGTGGCTTTAGTTTGTAGTAAGATCTACAAGCGCTTACAGAAATCTGTCAGAATTATAAGAACACGTGAACCCTTTGAGAGACGACAAACACGTTGTGAGCACTCATTTTGGGGCCATGTAACACAGGTGCAGTTTGTGGCTGTTAACTGCTGGTGGAGTCAGGGGAAATGCAGGAAGCAAAGCCGCCTCTACCAGTACCCCATCATCCATCTCTTTTACAGGAGGTAAGGGACGCTTTTGCAGCTCATTCTCTTCAGAGTGTGTGTTTGACACGGCTTCGGTCGGTAACTTCCTGAACGTAACTTGGTGACTGAAGGAGTTTTGCAGCTGATCCTTTTTTTTTTTTGCTCTTATGCTCCTTTAGGTTCGGGCCAATAGAATATAAAGGTCCATTTGTAGCTCCGTATTTGGAAAGTTTTGTCCTTAGAGTCATCACACCACTTACATACTTGCCATCCAGAGCACATCTCGAAGCATTCCTCACCTATCATGAGGTATTTCTTATCTTTCTTTCTCCTCATATGTTTTAATTCAGTGTTTATTGGCTGTTTTTTGTTGGGAGAGTTTCTGAGTTTTAAGCTTTACAGCTCTTTAAATTAAAGAACAAAACAAAAAACACCCAAAAAGCCAATCATTTCTTTGTTTTGTTTGAGTCGCCTTGCCTTTTAATCGCATACCTCGTTGTGTGTTTCCAGCCCCGTGTGGTGGGATTCTTCCGGTTTAACGCCTCTCCACAGCCCCCGGGGTACATCACCTACCTGTCCTCTGCCCTGCAGGCGCTGAAAAGGGGTAAGGAGCAGGCCCACAGTTTCAGGACTGTGGTAAGAGAGGACATTCGCCTCTTTACCTCAGACTCTCCCCCGTTTCTGCCGCAGATTTCCGTGGCGACGTCCGTTTCGGAGTCGTCACCAGCAAGCACGTGGCCGAGCCCATCACGCTGAGAGAGGACGAAAGCGTCTACCTGCACAGGAGATTTAACTCCTCTCTGGTAGGCAACGCTTCAGCCCACATAAATAAGACGTAAACAAAGAGGAGCAACGGTTGAAACTCCCTTTTTTATTGAATTTTTTCCCATATCTGTTCAGGTTTTCCCAAGAAACGAGCGCAACTTCACGTCGGAGGCCATCTGTAACTGGGTGTTCGAGCACCACGAGACCGTCCTCCAGTGGCTGCAGCCGCCGGGGACCAAGTCCCGGCTGCTGGAGCAGGAGCTGACCAAAGGCCCCGCGCTGCTGCTGTTCCTGCCGCACAACCCTCTGAGGGCCGAGCCCAGCCCCACACTGCAGCAGGTCAGTCTGTGCGTCCAGCCGGGAGCAGCCGTCCCAGCTCCGGAGGCCTCGTCTCACTGTCCATCACTATTCAGGGTTTTTAGGGAAATGTAGCTCTTCGGTCAGCCGGCTTCACAGAGGAGATGCATTCGCTTGAATTTAATTGTGTTTTTGTACCGTCTCTGTCTCAGGTCAGACTGTCTGAGGTAGCGAGACATACTTTTCTGTTAGGATTCATTAGAACTCTCAAGTCCTCCCTTTTTCTTCTTCAGTCAGCTATTCTCTTGCTGTCCTTCTTCACATTGAATCTATGCCTTTTTCCATTGCAAAAAGTTAATATGTTTTTTACAAATAGACCTTTTTAAAAAAGAAAAACTTGTAAAACGCTTGAGATTAAATATATTTGAAGAGTGGTTTGACCAGTCCCAAACATGTGGAGCAGAGATGATTCGTAGCGTTTGAACCAGATGTGTAAGATTTCATTCCATTTCTAATAACCGGCTCATTGATTTTCAGGCGGCAGTGTGTTTCAAATGGCAAGACTTGGAATAACTTTTTTTATAGACCTTTTTATCGGAAACTAATTTTGGGTGTGGAGACGGTAGCGTGTGGGTCCGTGATGAGGAGGCAGGAAAACCGGCACACGCGTGACAGAAGCTTGAATTCTTATAGCCAAAGAGATTTCTGATACTTAAATGTTTCTGCACACCAAGATTGCCACATAATTTTTTGCCTGTGGCTTTGTGCGTTTGTTGCTTTAGGTGGCAGACATCGCTGTGCGCTATCACTCCTGTGACTACTCCAGCTGGGACGAGGTTTCGAAGTCTGAATCGCTGTGCTGCCAGTCGCTGGTTCTCCCGGAGTCCAGCACCAGTGTGTGTGAGGTGTGCCTCAACCTGTCCCGGCCCTCTTCCTCCTCCTCATCCTCCCCCTGCTCGTTCCCCTCCTCGAGCCTCGGACGAGACGGCTTTCGCGCCCGTCTCGGACACTGCTGCCTCCACCAGCTGCCCTCTCCCGCGTCCACTCAGAGCCAGACCTCATCGGGCTGTCGCAATCTCCTGACCAGCTACAGCCCCTTCGGTCAGTTCAGTGCCTGCTGCAAAAAACTCCAACCTCAGCTCCACCAAGCGCGAGCCAAAGAGGAGCCGGGCGTGCGGGGAGCCCGCCTCCCGCCCCCGGCCTCCCCCGCCTCCCCCCCGCCCCCCGCCTCCCAACCGGAGGGAGACGGCATCACGGGGCTGAGGTGCCAGACCAACCGGACCCTCAGGTTCTACCTGCTGGACCTGGCCCTCAACTGGCCCCTGGCGGTCCGGCTCGGGGCGCCGGGCAACGGGAGCGGCGCCCTGCAGCGGGAGGCGCCGGCGACCGCCGACGGCTCCTTCGCCGCCATCGTCAACCTGAAGGACGAGGTCCACTACGTCCTGCAGCGCAGCCCGGCGGCCACTCTGACCGAGTCTCTGGGTAAGACGGGGAAAGGCCGCGACCACGTAGTTTCTCTCCCGGTCGCCCTAGGTGAGCAGAGCAAATCCAGCTGCGGGGAGTTTGCCACCAATCGAACTAAGACTTGAAAACGCGTTGGCTGCTGACCCCCCGTGTGAAAATCCCACACTCACCCGGCTCCTCACTCTACTTGGGTGCGAGCCATAGCGGCCTGTTGCCGAGCAACCGCTTTACCTTTTCCCCAGCTTGAGGCGGATTCTCTGAGCCACTCAACGCCCCACATCTCAGCTGGATTTGCTCTCACCCAAGCGGTCTCTTCCCAAACATTTTTTTGGGCTCAAACGGCGCCTGGTTTCCGCGGCGTCCGCTCACCTCTCTGCGTGTGTTTGCATGTCACCGCACAGAGGCCTTCATCCGGAACTTCAGCGCCCCGCACAGCCTCCTGCAGAGACACTTGGTCGGGGAGAAGGGAAGGACGGCAGGGGGGGAGGACGGCGAGCGTCCAGAGGACCAGCGGCACCCTCCCCCACGCCCGCTCATCACAGAGCTAACCACCCTCTCCTTCCTGCCCACCGTTATGGATCTTGAAAAGGTTTTTAAAAAGAAAAAAACGTTTGATTTAGCGCTAAATCAGCTTATTTTGAAGTTCTAGACCTCTTGCAGTCTTTCTGATTATTGCCCCTCAAACCTATTACGTGTGTGTGTGTGTGTGTGTGTGTGTGTGTGTGTGTTTTCAGGACGTGCTGCTCTTTTACTACACCCAGTGGTGCGGGTTCTGCTCCGTCCTCAACCACGTCATCATCCAGCTGGCCCGGCTGCTGCAGGGAAACGGCGCGGTGGTGGTGGCCAGGTAGAGCCGCGGCCTCCGGGGGGGGATCGGGCCGAACCCGCCCGCCCTGACGCTTTTCTGTCTTGTTGTGCTCAGGGTGAACGTCGCGCGCAACGACCTCCCCTGGGAGTTCATGGTGGACCACGTCCCCTCAGTTCTCCTGTTTCCCAGATACAGGTGACGATAAAGAGAGGCGCGAAATGCACCCAACCGGGTCTTTTTACTTTAGCCTGCTGCTAATGGTTGTATTCAAGAATTTATTTATTCTTTTCATTCTATCAGTATTGTGATTTTTTTTTTAAATGTATTTATTTGAGAACTATAGTTTGTTTGTTTTTCTTGACGGAAGTTTCTTTTGCAATCCAACTGGTTTCTTTAATGAATATATATCATGATAGGACACTTTTTATACTTTTTTTTTTTTGTCTGAATTTGTCCATTGTTCATTTGCACAGCTCAGTTATTGTTGTTTTACGATTCCATCACATTGCATTACATTTAGACTAGATTAAATTGAGATTTATTTTGCACTTGTTTAAATAAGAATATTGAACTGAATCATTTGGTCGCTTGAACATTATAAATGACTCTCAGCTCTCCCTGTTTGTATCCCCTTTAAGAAAACATCTTAGTGTGAAGTATCCCGATGAGCGTCCCATCACGTTGCCTAACCTGCTTCACTTCCTGCTGCAGCACTCTGGCTCTCTGCGTTTCGCAGACAGAGCGTCTGCTAAAGCGGAGGGGGCGGGGGCGGGGGCGGGGCCCGGCGCCATCCTGCGCGCCGAGTTCCTGGCCCTCCAGCAGGAGGTGCAGACGCTGCACCACGCCCGCGAGCGCCTCTCCCAGCAGCTGGCGCAGCTGTGGCGCGACAACCGGCAGCTGCGGTTCGACCTGCGCGGCGTGGAGCAGAGCCTGGAGGAGCAGCTGCGGGAGAAGGGCCGGCAGCTGGGCGAGGCGGTGGGGCGGCTGCAGGAGCTGGCCGACACGTCGGAGACGCTGCTGCAGGAGAACGCGCTGCTGCGGGTCCTGCTGAGGGCGCTGAAAGACCGGACCGAGAGCCCGGAGCAGGCCCAGGCCGAGAGGAGGAAAACTCCCGAGCAGAAACGCAGCCACCTGGCCTCCTGAGCACTGCGGTCCAGCCTGGGAACGGCCCCGATGGATGCAAGAGCAGAAGGAAACCTGCGCCGCGAAATGAAGGAAGCGGGAGAAAACGGAAGAAACAACAAAAAGAAAAATTGTGGGACAGGAGGGAAATTAAACGGAATGCAGGTCATGTGAAAAGGACAACAGGACAATTCATCTTCTGAGAGATAAAGGGGGGTGTGTTGACCAAAGTTAGTCATATTTTTATGAATAAGTCAGGATTTTTGTATAGGAAACACTCAAAACGGAAAGTGGCTCATCAAATGATGCAACACTAAAAAAGTGCTTTGAGTTTACCCGCTCATGGAAACGTGTACAAAACTGTACACGTCAAACTTCTCTGCTCTGGTGGCTGTTTCTGTCTGTCTGAGGTTGAAAAAACCATCTGAAGAAACTTTCAGATGGCTGACAGCCAAATAAACAACCAACCTCTCCTTTTTTCCCCCTTTTTTTCAAACTTAAAAAATACAAAAAATCAAAGCACCCAGCTAATAAAAGCTGGAGAAAATGAGCACCGACAGCTGGAACTGGCACATAGCAGATAGGAAATTGAAGTTAAGATAATTTCATTGCTTTAAGAAAAAAAAAACAGTCATGTGATGCTCACTCGGTCATTTTTAGTCTAGGAGGCATTCACTGAGAAGAAGGAAGTGGGATTATTGGTGTTCCTTTGTCTTCTCACTGTGATTTCAAACTGTTATAGGAGGCAAACGTTGGTGTTCAGATGGCAATTAATATATCGGTGAACACTTTAGAACAAAAAATTTTTTTGGAACTGTGGAAGAGGAGAAATCAGAAACAACCTGCTGTTTTTTTGTTTTTTTTTGTTTTACCATGATCTCCCCTCACAGCCCAGGAGTCACAAGTATGCAGACGATCACGGCCTCTGAAAATGATTTCATCATTTGCAGATTTAAAAAACAAAAAACACTTTCTAAACGCTAACTATTTTTTTAGCCGTCGTTTTTTGTTTAAACCTGTTCTTTTTTTTGGCTTTCTCACTGTGTGATGATCCACAAATGAGAGCCCCCCATTCTGCAGAACCTTGTGAGGCTGTGACCAACCTTTTCATTTTTCTTTTTTTTTTCCCTTTTACAGATAGATACCACAGACTGGGCTTTTTGATAAAACCCCAGTAAAATGCTGCTTGTTGTTTCACCAATAGCTTTCAGATTGATGTGAAGGAATGCTGATTATTGAAACCAGTGAGCGAGGGCTGCCGATGAGACTGAGAAGTGACACCTGCTCACAAACTGTAACCAGCCTCAGAGCGCTTGAAATAATCTTTTTTTTTTTTTTTTTTTTTAAAGGGGGATTTACTAAAGGGTTTGCTACATTGATCTATTTTTACAGAAAGCCTTGAGTTGCTAAACAATTTTTATGTAACTTTTCAGGTATAAAGAATGACATGCTGCAATTGTTTACATGTGAAATACTGCACCGATTTGTACTGATTAAAAAAACTTCCAGCCAAATGCACGGTTGTGTTTGATTGCAGACATGTAGAGGCCATCCCATGTGAACAAGAGACTTAGTTACAGTTGAGAATTTGTCATTTTATCTCTTTACAACATTCTTATTCACCAAATTTGAATCAAATTAGTTTTTATTAAAGATCTGATCGATATCCACATCTCCAAGACAAACTTGTTCTATAAGAGTTTAAGATTTACTGTGCTGTCTTAACCACCGTTTGATGATGGTTTGCAGAATGGATGGGCTCTATCTGAGCATGAATATGGCTCTGCTGTGTTCAGAAGGGTTGAATGCCTCAGATAATTCGGAGCAGCATGACCATGTGCAGCTAATTCCACCTTGAATGGAGTGTTATCTGTCCTCACTCTGTCAGGCTGAGAGACAGAGGGCTTTTCTGTCTTGTCCTGTGTGACGGCTGTTCCCACATCGCACAAACACCAGCTGCAAAATGCCACTTCCTAACTGTCACAAACAAACAAACAAAAAAATTAAAAAGGCAACAGTGACGTGCAGGAATTTAATCTAAATTAGCCACCAAATGAATGGCAAAACCAAAAACAGACAATATACTTCATAGGGGTCAGTGGTGTGGGCACTGAGCGCAGATTTTAAATAAATACTCAGGAAGTCTGGGTTTGGTCACTTAGGTCTATAAAGACAATCTCATGACTCCCGAAGAATCATTTAAGGCTGGCAGAGAAGGTGTGGCCCTGCAGAAAACCCTGAGCTGTGGGGAAACTGTCTGCTCTGAAGCTACTGGCTCGCCAACCCAATCCGTAAGTACTAATCTAAATGCCCCCAGATGGACCTGTTAAAATGATTATTTCTGTGTCGTCTGGATTTTGGTGCTTATTTTTCTCACAGTAGTTTTCATTAAGCGCACACTTGTCAGATGCAAGACAAAGGAGTTTCCAAGGGATGTCGCGTATCTCCAAGACTGACAAAGACATGTTTTGTAACGCACAGAGAAGCACACAAATGTTGCTTCTCTCAATTTTTTTCCACTCTATCTTAAATTAATCTCTAACAGTGTAATGACTACAACAACTGGAACATACTGTTGTACTTCAGACTGCAGTTCAAATGACTGGTTAAACTGTAGTGTGTTTTGAACTTAAAAAAAAAAAAAAAGCATTTTTGCAAATTATCCGCATGTTCTGTGGCCTGTATTTACCATCATCTTTGTTTCTGTCTTCAGGAATAATGTCCAGTGCACAAGTGCCCGTCGGTGAGACTCTACAGTCATTCAAAGTGCATTCTACTGAGTAGCAACTCAGCCCAAACTGCGTATGACTTTATCCTAAACCTACCGTTCTCCTTCCTTTTTTTCCCCCCCTCCCCTCCAGCAACAATCGGCCCTCTGGGAGACAATCCGGTTCAGATTGCCTGTCCCAAGTGTCATCAGACTGTCCTCTCCAAGGTGGACTACTCCTCCGGTTTGCTCACTTATCTTTTCTGTGGAGGACTCTTCTTCTGTGGGTAAGATGGGCGTTGGTAGAGTTTTGTAACAGCAAAGCGTCACATAAAACGTCTTCTCATGTTAAAAGTTTGAAGTTTGAAATGACTACTAAAACACCTCCTTATCCCTGAGATGTTTTAATAAGGGGTAACTTTAAAAATGGTGGATGGTCATTCTTATCCTTATTAGTGTCATAGGATTATTCCTATTAAGTTGGTTAGTTCTGCTGGTTTCCACAGTTTGCTGAAATTTAAATCTGAAGAAAAAACTTAAGAAGTGCTGGTCAGGTAGAGCCATCAGCATTTTAAGTTGTTTAAGGAAATAAATAAAAAAAACTACTCCAGAGTGTTCTTTTGTGTCGTAGTGCTCTTAATGCCAGTATGTCAGAAATATAAAGACACTTTGAACCTGATTTCACCAAAGGTGTTGTAAGAAAGTTTCAGATTTTGAAAACTAAAAAATGTCACATGATCATAACAGTTGCTGTCTTCTCCAGCTTTGTTTTAGGTTGCTGCCTCATCCCGTTCTGTGTGAACCGTCTGAAAGATGCCAAGCACACCTGCCCCACCTGCAAGAGCGTACTGGGGGTGTATAAACGCTTATAGCTGATTCTGAAGCAGCACTAGAATGATCTGTTTGTGGAGCTGGAAACAACTAAATCTTTTTAAAAAGCAGTGTGTCTGAAAATCAAACCTGTACGTTCAACTTTGTCATACATTATAGTTTCTAAGGTAATGCCTTTCCTTTGAGAAATTAACTTTTTTTAAAACATTTTTTTACATTTTACATAAACTGATTCATAGAAAAACTAAAAGGAAAGATCTATTGAATCTATATTATATCAATGAATCAATAAATCAGACTGACTGAAATAGATATATTCCAAACCTTTTCTTACACCGAAAGTGATGTTGTTAAATGCTGAGTCACGCTTTCTGCTCAGTTATCTGCTGCCTCAGAGCTTAATGTAATACAGAAATTTAGAACCATTTATTAACCGTTTCCTCTTTTCAGTTAAAAAAAAACCCATGATCAATAAATGATGATGATTAAGAATTTATTATAAATCATGTAGAGCAATCAAGGTAGTTTGTGTCATAAAAGTGGAATCTCAAAATGGATGCGTCCGCACAAGTACAGCAGACACTGTAAATCTAAACTTCCTGTTGTGTTTCACAGTGTTTAAACGTAACCTGTGAGGAACGGGATGTGTTCTACTTTTCCTTATTGTCGTGTACAGTTTAATGTAACAGTGAATGATGTTCTTACTGAATGTGGCAAAAGTAACAAGTAATGAATTGCATTGTTCAAGTAATGGATGTAAACCAGTAGCAGCTGTTATTTTCTACTTTTATGACACATCAGTTTACAGTTCTTTGATGACAAGCATCTTCAATCTGCGTTCACTTTTCAAACTTTTCTCTGATGTTTTCCATATTGCAATTAATCCACTGAGGTTCTGCCCCTTCATTTCTACAGCTTGAAGAACTTAAGAAAAATTGTGTTATCCAAAACAATTTAGAGCTAAACAATAAGCATAAAAATATACCCTTTCACATATTAACCAAACCAAAAGCAAAAAGCCTCTAAAGAAAATGTATGATCTCAGTAATTCGGTAATCAAGGACATAGATTTTAAATCTCTAGCGTTATTGCACATTCATTATTTTCTTTACAGGGAGCAACAGCAGATACGAAAATAATCTCCTTCAGTAAGTCTTTTGAAAAAATGTCGCCACGAATGCAGTCAATCATGCTGGACTGGAAGTTACAGTTATTAGACGTGTGTCTCATCACATGATGATCTGCTGAGAAACGATGAGGAGAGCGAGGAAGACCAGGAAGGTGAGGCCAGCGTCTGGGTGGATGCGAGCACCATTTGCTAAAAATGAGACACAAGACACTTTAGGGAACAGCAACACTAAACCTTGCACCCTAAATGTGGAATCCTGTCTCCCTAGTTTCTTATACCTTCAGTTACTGTGAACAGATTTCATTCACTGGACTGTCAAAGGTTTGAGAGCATAGGCAGAAACAGTTTTTTTCCTTTTTATATCACTTGTGTGGTAACAGTGTGTGTTCTTTAGATTTGTGGAAGACTTAATGCCTGATAACCTTAAGTAGGAGTTGGAGCCTGACAAAAGCAAAGCAATACTTAAAACAAAGTTTACTCTCACTCGGTTTAAAACATATTTGTTAAAGCTTTTAGAAAAAAACAACATTTCGACTAATCATAGAATCACTTGAATAGATATATTGAATTTGTATAGTTTCTTGCAAGCGTGGTCATGTACAAATTGGAGTGATGTATCAGGGAGATACGCCATGGTGCTTTTCTGCCCTTGTATGAGACATTGTCCCTTGAACATCGTTTCACAACACACTGGATATGCAGGACTCACCCTTGGTTGTAGCCATTGTGGTGGAACTCCCAGATCCAGCCCCCGTGGTGGAACTCCCAGATCCAACCCCCGTGGTGGAACTCCCAGATCCAGCCCCCATGGTGGAACTCCCAGATCCA
>CAJRST010013335.1:5591714-5630304 GCA_907169785.1 Menidia menidia | reverse complement strand
TGGTGGAACTCCCAGATCCAGCCCCCATGGTGGAACTCCCAGATCCAGCCCCCGCAGTGGATACAGAAGCCGTAACCGGAGCTGAGCTTGACGAGATGGCAGGCTGGGAGCTGGAGCCTGAGGAAGGGGTTGTAGCGTTGAGGGTGGAGTTGCTTGCTGAGACCGTGCTAACTGCCGGGTCAGCCCTGCCGCCCCGTAGGTCCAATCCCAGCGTGTCCAGTTGTGATTGGTACTGCCCGCTGATCCAGTTCTGTACTAGCGTTTGGTTTTCATACGACTTAAGATCTGGCAGGTTGGTGCCAAGAAGACCTTTAACCTCATCGACCGTCAGGTTCTACAGACAGAAGAGCAGGGCCATTTTATGATCATGCAAATACAAAAGAAGAAGTTTTAACAGAGCATGTGGCAGCTGACTCAATTTCTGCCAGTCGTAATGCTGTTAAAGACTTACAAGAAACACATAAACTATAAGAAGCACTTATTACTGACCAGTACAACATTTTCGGCCATACTGGAGAAGGTGGCCAGGTCCATGCTGACATTAGAAGTTGCCAAATTTCGGACATAGTCAAGTGTTGCACCACCTGCAAGATATCAGATAAAAGATCAAAATAAAGAATGAATAATCACTTAGTTTCCTCTAGCTATATTTAAATGTGAGGTGTGGGTCTTTGTTGACCTATATATGTTCGCAGGAGTTGGTAAGAGGGAACAGAGATGGTTGAGCGGGTCACACTGGTAAATGCCTGATTGGCAATACTAAAGAGTTCTTTCTGTTTGTCTGTGGTGCAGTTGGACACATCCAAAGCATCAGCCTCTCTACAGGAAACACAAACAAAAAGTGCAGTTAATTAAAAAGAAGACAATTATTCACATTACAAACAAACATTCCTTTTTTTTTTGCATCAACACTGTGTTCCATGGAAGGATTAATGGCATCTCTTAATCAACCCTCGCCTAAATTTCTTTATTTGGACACGACAGTCTCACAAACTCAGTTATGGCCCTGGTGTCTTACTTGAGGCTTTGTTGAGAAATGTTCCTGAGAACATCAGCATCCAGGGAGCACAGGTTCGGTCCTCCAATGGTGTTGAGCTCTGCACTGCCGAGTTTGTTCCCCTCCACGCTCAGATACTTTGTGATGACAGCTTTCGCCTGAATGAGTGAGAAACTGTGTTGACGGGGAACGCGGAGGCCTACAAAGTACATCCTGAATGACGTTACATTTTGAAATGCATTTGCCTACCAAGCTTGGGTCCCACTCCCCGTCTGACGAGTCCATCAAAGCAGCGAGTGTGTCGATGTGAGCGATTCTCCACGTGTTTATGTCCGCAACGGTAGCAACTCGAGATGCTACGCCCAGAAGCCGAACCTGATCCTCTGGGATGGTGGAGTTGTAAGCCTAAGAAAGAAAAGGAGGATTAAAGTCGGTCACCGTCTGTTCTCACGTTGTTTGGCAGCTCACGCCTCTGACCAAAAACTGACCCTTTGGGTGTGAGCAGGGTTTAATTTTTCAGCCATGGACTCGCTTTGATTTTTCCTAGTTTTTGCCTTCAAGTCTTTTGCTGCTGATTTTCTAAAAGCTACTTCACAGCAGTCTCAACTACATGTTTTTTCTTCTACATACCTCTTGCAGCTTGCTGAGAACAATCTTAAGGTATTCTTCCTCATCCAACTTTTCTGTGATGGCATCCAAGTTGTCCGTCACGGTCTTGGCACTGAGACAGCAGTTAAATTGGTTGATGTCGTCATAGTCGAAGGGGAAAGTCTCATCGCTGATGGTCACCGCGGTGATCGTTCCCACGGTGCACTCAGTGACTGAAGCATGAGGGAAAACAGTTTTAAACAGTGAGTTTAAACAAATACAGTACAGAAGCTTTAAAAGAGGAGGACTGACCTGATGATCGTTTAGTCCTTTTTCTATTGGACTTTCTGATTTCTCTTTTCATCCTCCGTTTCTTCTTCCGCTCTACATTGCTTCTCCTGAGAACTTTCAAGAAATCCCTCAAGAAAGCGCGCTTAGTTTTCTGCAAATGGATAAAAATAAGAAAAGAAATCACAAATCCTCCAGCTTCAAGACTCTTTACCGCAGTAAGCATGTTTGCATGAGTTACTCACCTTGTCAAAGTTTTCATAGAACGATGAAGTCAAATACAGAGGTAACATGTCAAGGTCCCTCAGAGTTTGATCATTCCATGTGGAAGGAGCTCTGGACATCCAAAAACAGAAAGTTGGTCATTTTAAAACTTTTTGTTCAAAATGCATGTCTGGGTAAAGAGCCTTTCACACACATATCGAGCTAACATACCCATATTTTGTTTTCCCAGATGTCAGAAGAGTTTCAACAGCAGATGCTTGATCTGTAGTGAGATCTGGGCAGCTCTTCAGTTTTTCCAAGACGGATGGATCAGAGTTCTGGATGTAGGACCCTTCCAGCATGCAGCACATATTTCCCAAAACTGATATATTATCTTCAGTCAGATTTGTGGTAGTTATACCCTGAAAAAATGTCAACAAGTGAAATTAATAAGCGGTATACAGCATTTAAAGAGGACAGCTACATTTCCATTTGCAATGAATACATTTAAAGCTATGCATCTCATACTGAATTGCACACCAGCAGTTATCGCATCATGATTTTAAACCTGATTTCTGCTAACAAGAAAGTAGTATAACTAGAACAACCCTTCTATTGTATTAGATGGAATATTTGAAAAGTGCTGTTACTGAAATCTTATATTGTAAAAGATATCATTTTCAAGGGAACGTTTCTACTTGTGCCATTTTACTGAAAACAGAAAGGATCTTGGGGATTCAATTTTTGCAAAAAGAAAGACTTTTGGAATATATTCCAGGATTAAACATTAGAAACAACACATGTCAGATGTAGTGTGGTTGGGTGTTTCGGGTCTCACCAGGCAGCTCCTGGCATTGTCGAACAGCGCAGTCCTTTTGTAGCTGAGGACAGTGGAAAACACTGAGAAATCTGCATCAGCCAGCTGTTCAAAATAGGATCTGCAGCTGGCCTGTGGCACTAGAGAGTAGCTGTGCAGAGAAACAAAGAGATGTTATCACTGAAGCAGGAACTGCCTGAAATGCTACATAAACAAGCTTGAAAGATTCTTACTCATAGTATAGAAGCACATCTGGGGGATACAGGCTAAAACTGGTGATGTCTGTGTCTCCTCTGATGTAGTTGTACATGCAAGTGAGCTGTTGGCAAGAAAAGCAAAAACTGTTATCTGTACATTTCCAAGTCTTTGGGTAAAGAGATCAAATGTGGAGAAAAAAGCTAAACAAGTTATTGTCAGGATGATTAAGAAATCTTGGACCTGTGCATTTTAGTTAAAGTTATTATTACGCACAAATAGGTATTGTAACATACTTTCATTCACCGTGCTTAAAATGTACACTATGATATAAAAGGAAATATGTTTATTACTGATTACAAGGCAGCTTGGCTCCTCCAAATCCTTCAGGTTTGTTTATATGACTAAATCACATCAGTGATTTAGCCATTTATCTGTTCCCTGGAAACATCAACTAATTTTCATTCTAAGGTTTCTAAATGAGAACATTTCAAAACAAATTGTAAACCTTTCAGTGATGACCATGAATTTAATGTATTGTTATTGTAACTATTGTATAATAACAGCGACTGACCTGGGTCTGTAATGACTTCAGTAATTAAACTTAAACTTAATCTTTCGGTGTTCATAATGCAAATACAAAACCTCACAATTTCCTTTAAATCCCTGCAATCTCACCTGAGTCTCAACCAGTTTGACCTTTCTATTGCCTTTTCTCCGGCAGGCTTTGATGAGCCTCTTGACCTGCACCTTTTTAATCGTTCTCACTGCAGTGCATGTGAATCCTTGCAGCACATTAGAGGAGAAACTGCACAAACACAAACACAGGCTTGTATCAAGCTCTGCTTACACTGAAATCCAATTAACCACACATTACACTGAAAATCCAATTAAAAAACTCTTTCAAACTCACTTGTTGCTGCTTCCTAGGTGAGCTGTGGCAGTTTCTGTGGCAATATCACCAAAGAACAACTCGACCTATAAAACAAAAACAAACAGGGTGTAATGACGGCAGAGACACAGCATGACACGAGTCTCTGAGCCGAAAAAGCTCCCACACCTGCTGTCTTTTCCATTTCTTTCTGTTTAGTGTGGTGATGATGCTGGCACTACTGGTGAAGCTCTGGAGCCGAAATCGCGGGATCTCGGTGGCCAGCTCATCTGGAACGTTCTGTATGATCATGTCACTGTTGCTGTTCACCAATATGATCTGTTAGATGGAGGAAGACCAGAGAGCTGTGAGGAAAGACACTGTTTCAAAATCGTCTGTGATCCAAATCTGAGTGGCAGCTGTTTGCGTTGATTCAGTGGTTTCTGTAGCTCTAAACCAACGGCAAATTCACCACAAGCATACTGTATCATAACTGTGTCCAAACCTGAGAAACAAACGTGTGATGGACAATTTGTGGGGCTTTCATTAAGTGTGCCATCATGGCGGGGTTTTTCGATACAGTGAGAAGGTCTGTGCCGATCATATTGGTGAATATGGTGGAGGGTAGACCCATGATGAGAGATCCCAGCATGACCAGCGATGACAGGCTGTTGATCTGGTGAGAGTACGGAATGGTGGAGGCATTATGCAGGTGAGAAACAAATAAGAAACCTTGGATTTGAAGTCTAAATTGTGGACGGGCATCAGCTACCTGCATCACCCCTGAAGACATCAGGGCCTGGATGATGGACCAGGACTGTGCCTGGTTCCAGCCAACGACGCTGCCGAGAATACTGAGGTGACTGAACAGGACCTGAGGATTTATCATCTTTATCTGGCCCATGGACAGGCTGGAGCTTTGGTTGCCCAGGGCCACGATGACTGAGCCATCAATGTTCTCACCAAAATTACCAGCCAAAGCTGCTGAAATCTACAAATGAAGAGAGAACAAAGTTCACATCTGTTACTTTTTGGACTTATTTGCTTTTTATGCATCTTAATCTGATCTAGTCTGAAGAAACTGTCACCAGTTGAAAACAGGTTTAATTGAATTTTCCCCAGCTCAATTTCTGTCCAAACAACATGGAGACAAGCGTTTTAAATGGCAGGCATGCTTTTCTCTACCTCTGTTTTGAGATTTTCTGACTTCAAATTGATTTACTTGTTCAATTGGCAAAAAAAGTGTTTCCAAGCATGGGTTTACCTGTGGATCCAGGTCTGTGCAGACTTTGGTGAGGTTGTCCAGGACAATCATACTTTCTTCCATAGTCAGCTGAATGAATGCTGGACCCGGCGCAACGCACCGGCACAACAGAGGGAGTCTGGACAGAGAGTAGAGGCAGTTCAAACACTGATCGTTGAATGATGGGGAAATGCGACGTGTTTGTGGTCATGCTCAATGACTTTTACGCAATGCATCCAAACTCACAGCAAAGGGTTGAAGTTGCTGTCCTGCTGATAAATCAGCTGAGTGTAGAAGTTGGTGAGGTTCAGAGGTAAGGCCGAATGATTGAGGAGCGCGATATTCAGAGGGTTCACTGTGAACACCTGGAGAACCTGCAGGGTGGCAAGAAATTCTGTAAGTCTGTAAGCATTCCATCTGTTGACCTTTAATCTCTTTTGTCTTGAAAAATGAGAAGATGTATGATCGTCAGTCTGTACCTGTTGAGATCCAAATGACAGGAGATCATCCAGGGTGAGGAAAGGCATGAAAGGGCCGATGTACACAGCAAACCAAGCTGTGGAGTTCAGGTCAGGGTGGGTGGGGTCGTAACACCTCGGTGCCGCTGCTACAACAACAGTTTGCCATTACTGAGTGGGTGCCTTTCTTTCCTCACAGTAAAAAAACAGAAATCCAAATCTCGCTTTTGTCACTGATGCCTCAAACCTTTGAAGACTGACCTGATGTGAGATAATTTCTGATGGTGTTGTACACATCTCGCCTCACAAAGTCTGCAGCGGTGAAGTTGTGTTCACCCAGAACTAAAACACTGGACAAAAGACAACAATAAACCACATGCACGCTCCCTCACTCAGAACACGGACGACGTCGGAGCACCACGTACAGCTTTTGGAAGGCCACGCAGGAGGCGTTGTGTGTGGCATTCGGACTGATCATCGTCTTTGTGAGGAAGACCAAATAGTTGTGAAGGCGTTTCTCAAACCAAATGTTAACTTCGGTCCTGTTGGAGCTTCTGAGAGCCATGGGCCAGACGCAAGGCAGAGTGGGCCGCCTCACCACCTCTGGCAGAGATTCCTGCAGGGAAAATTGGAGTTAACGTCTCGGAATCAGTTGATTGCATCTCCGTTTCCCTGTGTGCGTGTGTGGTGCATACAGTCTCCAGGAACTTTGGTGTCTGGATGTAGGTACTGTAGAGCTCACAGAGCCGTGCGTCGCTGTCCATTACATCAGAGTGACGCAAGAAATCCCCAAGATCTGACGGAGGCATGGAGTTTATCAGCTGGAGGAAAGGAAATTTAAAAAAAAAGAATAAATCATCCTGCTTCTGCCTGATTGTACATGCTGCTGGAAGACTTGAACTCAACACACCGGGTGCATTCTTTCTTGAGGCATGAGGGACATGAAAGTCGTGAGGTTGGGGAATTGGAATCCCATGAATGAGCCTTTGAGGAATCTGTAGAAACTTTGGCTGTAGTTGTTACCATAGCACCGCAGAGGTGATGGACCTAATGTGGAGGAGAAAGATTAAGGTCTGGAGTCTCACGTTCAAAAAATGAAGGAATGATCTTGCATGCTTGAGTCAGAGGAAAATTATGTCAATAGCGACAAGAGTCAAAAGCCAAATACGCTACACAGCAGAGCAGGATGTCAAATCGGATTTGGTAATTAAAGTGAGGTCGTCCATCTCCAATTTGTGTGGAGCTCCACAAGTCTCCCAACAGTGTGGTTTATTTACCTTTGAGAGACTGAACGATGTGATTGTGGACTTCTTTCTGTGTTTCTTGGGTTAGAGATGAGATGGTCAAATTGAGGGTCTCCACACTGAGATGGATAGAAAATAAACAGTGTCAAAACGAGTCCTGAGACAAAAATGGGACTGATCTGAAAGCAGTCATTGGCGGGACGCTACGCTCACCCCATCTGCTCGGTGCTGCAGTTCCTTCCTGCCAGCATTTGGAAGAACGGGGTGACATGGCGAGGTGACAGGTCGATCAGCAGGGGGCGCAGTCGATTATGCAGCCACACCAACACAACTGCGTCTTGAACTGAGGGATCTGAGAGGTTTGCACGTTGGAACACAACTTCTAGCATGGCTGATCTCACTGGAGAGGGGAGGGTGCTTTCATGTCCCTTCAGGAGAAAAACATAAAGTAATTACATGAAAACACAATCTGCTTTAAAATAGCTATGACAAAAATGTCATCCCTGTTTAGTCAGAATGCATGATTTAGCTGCTGTTTAACCTTTATCTTTTCGTTTTTACTCAATGCAAAAAAACAATTTCCCATTGCCAGTGAAATGCAACAGGTTATATCAGAGCTTGTGTTTGGATCAATTATTAAAAATAAAAAAAACTGCATGCCTACCATGATGGCTGATGAGAAATCATCAAAGAAGGAAGTGAAGAATTGGTCGGGAACATACTTCATCACCAAGTTAACCTGGTCGGCAGATGTGAGCTGGCCAGGTGTGGCAGACAGCTCTGCCAGCTGCCCGACTGTCAAATGGGGAAGGGCTTCCATCTGCATACCCACAGACACACACAGGCACGTTCAACGTCACACCAATGGTCAAGGACAGATATAGAAACAAGCCGGTGAAAATCATTTTAGAAAATGAAAAGTGAGACAATTCAGCATCACGGACCGGGGAAAACTTGGAGTAAAGCTCCTTGAGTTCCTGGATGGACATGAGGACGGAAAAGCCTCCAACATTCTTCTGCAGCCACTCTCCGCTGTTGTTTGTGTGCGAGCTGCAGGAAGGATCTGAAACCACAAAAACACATGAAACAAGCAAATTTATACTTTGTTTTTCGTTATGAAATTAGTCCAGGATTTCAGTTCATTCAGAGCTGGCACATACATGTGGTGTGCATACAGATTTGTTTCCCGCCATTCATTTATAGCTTTTGTTTTTTTTGCTTTTCTGAGCTATTGCTCCCCGTGTTTTCATGCTGATCACTCCTGGTCTTTCACAGGCATGCGGGAGCCTACCTGCAGTGTTGTTCTTGGTCAGGTGAACCTTGATGAATTGCGTGGTGACGGACATCTGCTTAGCAAGCGTCATGCGGGGCTGGACTTGACTCAAAATCTGAACCCTGAATTTAGAAATGAGAGCAAAAGGTCGTGTAATTAATGTAAAACTAACTGGTCAGCGTGACTCAAGATAATCGGATGTTTGCTGATGCACTTACAAATGAAAAATACCTCAGAAGAAATCATTTTAGATGAGACAGGAATTGAAGATGAAACAGCAGGCAGGCTTGGATGAAGTAATTTGTGCTGAGACAGCGTTAGACTGTACTTACATTTGCTGGTATGATTGACAGCTGAGGTTCCTGTTGCTCAGACAGTGCAGAAACCTGCCCGATGCTGATGGCAGAAGGCCTCTGAGACGGCCTGAGAACCACAGATTGATGATGCCGCTGTTCCTCAGCTGCTCGTCAGTCAGCAGTGAAACTCTGATCTCCCCGATGACGTCCAAAATCTCCTGTGCTGATGGACCTACCATCCCCACAGACTGTTAAAGGGATCGTTGGTTAGTGCAAAAAAGAAAAACGCGAAATGATTAATTGAAGAATTCCTGAGAATTAACTGAGTTTTACAGAAGGTTTGTTCCTGAAGCCACTGACCGTGTTTGCCAGGATGTCGAGTGCTGGGTCCAAAACGTAGGAGTGTTTGGTGAGCAGCATCTTCCACAGCGCTTTGGAGTGGCTGCTGTTTCCAGGAAGATCGCACCTCAAGAGAGAAGCCAGCTGATTGGGTTTGATGTTCTCCAGCTGTGAGAAAGTCAGAAGTAATTCGCCGGCTCTCTGCAACAAGTTTGGACATTTCTATTCAAATTGTTTTTTAAAGTGGTCACCTGAGCACAGGCATATTCCTCCAGGGTGAAATTGCAGGGGATGTGCATGGACATGTTCATGTAGGACTGCAGACCAGAGCTGTAAAGAACATGTGAAGAGGGTGATGTATTCCAGCATAAAGACAAATATAACGGTTGTGCCTGTCTGGATATAAAAAAAGGGGGTATACCTGTCGACACCTCTGCAGATGTTTGTGCCTGTCAAACATCAGGTGAGAAATCAAATGAATGAATTTCAATCCTAAAAACACTCATCCAAACACAATGTAATAATATAAACGTTTGACACACAGGCTGAAAAATCTTACCATTGAACTTGGTTTCTGGACACTGTGAATTAGAAATGTTACATATTAAATATTGTGATTTTTTTTTTCTTGAAAAATGACAGAATCAGCGATTAAAGAGAATTCTCACCGTGATATTTTCTGGTACGCACTCTGTCAGAAACAAAGAACAAGAATGGGTTTAAAACCGTGTCTCATAAATTAGAAATACAATTTCACATTGGCAGTATGGTCACATGAGTGTTGGGACTTGTTTTTTTGTCATTCGAGTATGTTTGCCTGACTGTGTCTTAAAAACATGGGGACTCACCATCTGGTGCAATCAGTATCAGATCATCGATGCCAGCCCAGACCACTGGTTCCATCACAGGAGACAGAGATGCTACAGCTCCGTACAACCGATAAAAGCTAACAAACGCATGAACAAAAGGGAAAAACACCATACATTTAATGGTTTTCATGACGTCATCCAGTAATCAGACCAATCGATTTTCTTTTAATTTTCAAAAAATTTAATTTTACTTTCAGCAATTTTGGAAAACAGCACAGTGTTTGAACAGAGTTGTGTTTATGATCTGTTCTAGCTCAGGAAAGGTTTTGCTTAGTCATTTTAAAGAACATACACACATTATGTCAGTTGTGGACCCGCTCTGGCTTTTAGTGTAACATATATAAAGATGCAAAAACGTCCAATCCCTAAAAAATAGTTTCAAAACAATAAATAAAATCTATACCCAAAATTTGACAATAATATGTTTCAAGTAAAACCTTTCTATTAATTTCAAATATTCCATAATAGCCTTCATTATAAGGTATTAAGATAAACCAAGTGTTTTGGTTTTATTACAAAAAATTTGCCTTGCTTATACATAAGTACTTCCTTCCTTCTTAAACAAAGTGTGCAGTTGTAGAACCACCTGAGGGTACTTACATGTGCTTGTAGACATCACATGGAGGACTAGTCTAAAAAACAAACAAAAAAACATTATACAGTGAAAAATCCACAGCTTCTGAAGTTTTAGCACCTGTATGGCAAAAGCACTTTACCTCTTTAGCTAGCTGAACCACGTGATGCAAAACCTCAGGAAATTTCCTGACTTCTGGCGACTCCATGAGGAAGTCGAACACACGGTTGATAACCACATCTTTCTGGGGGGGAGTGCGAAGCGGCAGCAGCAGAATCTCTGCTAACTGCTTTGGAGACAGGAGGTGAAGAGCCTCCAACTGAGCCACAGACAGAGGAAGAGAGGGGGAAACATTTCCTTTATCATTTCGTATACATTTTAACCATTTCTTAACAGTTGTTTGGAATTAGGAAATGTAGACCGAGAATGTTATCTGGTCTTACTCCAGAGAAGCCCGGGTTGAGCTTGTAGAAGTCGGTGATGGAGGCAAATCTTGAGAAGAAACCAAAGTTCTTTTTCAGCCACTCTGCACTGTTATTGGCTGAGGAGACACACTGAGGATCTGAAACATGTAAAGAAAAGAAAAAACTTTCATACTGACACTTGTTTTAAATGTATGGACACCAAGCAAGAGCAAAAACTACTTCAAACAAGGTTCATACATTCAACATCTAAAGTTTCTTCTTACAATATACTTGAGATTTCACAACAAAATATTCTCATACACACCAGAACAAGTAAACTGACCACTCTAAGTGAGGTGGCTTTGTAATACGTTCTGTAACAATGTGCACACTTTTGTATTAGTTGCCGAGATGTTGTGTTTTTTTATGGTAATTGATATTTTGCTGTGCTTACCGGAGGTGTTATTCTGCAGAAGGTAAGGGTAGACAAAGTTCTCATATATATTGTGACTGTGCCTGGGATCAGCATCCATGACGCTCATGTGTTCACCCAGAGCTGCCACACTGCACACAGCAGGACAAAAAAAGAGTGATGTATTAATCCCTGCAGGTGTTTAATCCTGTGAATTACGCTAAAAATGGAAAACTCACAGGGTTTGGAAAACGGGACAGGAGAAGTTCTTGGTGCTCAGACACGAGAGGAGGTCCGGGTGCACGTCAGGCAGGAGGGGCAGAAGCTTGATCCGGAACCAGACCTTGATGAATTCTGGGTCCTGCAGGTGTTCCCGAGTCAGATCTGGAGATGGATGACCCTCACCAAAGATCTCCTTAAAATCGGACACCACCTCCTGGAAGTTCTGGTGGACAAAAATAATATTTTCGTTTTGCATGAACCTATGCATACCCGGTCACGAGCGTTTGAAGTATTTTACGGGCCCGTGCGGTTAGTGTGCTCACTGATTTGGAAAACTCTTTGACCAGGGAGTTCAGACGCTCTGTCAGCTCTACAATCAGTCTCATGATGGTTTTCTCGTTCAGCGTCAGCTTTGTGGTAGCCGCACAGTGTAAAACATGGGCCATGTTTTCCACTGCATTGGTCAGCTGTAATAGATCATAAGAGAGATTCCACCAGTTAAAGAAGATTTTGATTAAAAAAAACTTGAGAGTGCCGTGTAAATGTGAAAAAAAAAAAACTCACCCCGCAATTGCTGTGCTTATCAAGCGTGACGCTACAGACATCCTGGATTTCAGATTCGTTGCCCATACCATGGTCCAAAAAGCTACCCAAGAATTATAAAACACAATCTTTTAGACACTATAGACAAGACACTGCACATCACATGACACCAGTACAGAGAAGGAAAACATTTAAAATGACTTTAGGTGGTACCTAGCAGAAGGATTGTGCTGATTTCTAATCTGAACGGCTCTCAAATATAAATCTGAATTTTATTCTGATGTAAATTTCACCAGGTCCCAAACAAATGTGTAGATGTTTAGCAGACGCATGTTTCATTTTAGGAAAGAATTGATCACAAAGGTCTATTAAAAGCGTGATATCCTACATTTTAACAAAAATATATGATATACTAAAAAAATGTTTTGTACATGGTCCATTGTCAGCTTGACTTACAAGAGCTGGCGGAAAGCCAGCGTGATATTTTGGTGGTGTATCAGGGGCGTGTCACCCGGCAGGAACCTCTGCAGCAGCGGTATCACGACCTGTTGGTACCAGTCCTCCACATTTGTCACGTCGAACTGTGGCGTCACAGGAACCGTGGTGTTTTTGGGTCGGTACATATCAGCCAGTTCAGCCAGAGTGAAGTTGAGCAGGAACTGAGTCAGAGTGGTGCTTCTTATTTGTGACACATCCCTCTGAAAGAGCAGCAGGTCAGGAGTCATCCAAGTCATTGTTTGTGAGCCATGAAAACAAAACAGTCTGAGTCACATGAGATCTGTCTGCAGTGGGATTCATTTACCTCACGTGTGAAGGACACAAACTCGTGAGCAAAGCTCCCAATTGGTTTGAAAGCCGTCATGAATCCATTTATTACCTGTTAGTGTCGGAAAAGAGACATTAAATGAGATTAAACCCCCTCTCTGGTTGGTTGGAAATGAAAAACCTCTGCAGTGGCAAATCACCGTATCAGGTGGTTTTTCACTCCTATAAAGAACTCATAAATAAATAACAAAATTAAACAAATGTTTTGAAACATTAAGGTATATATTTTTTTCCTTTTAGAAACTAGTGACCTTATCAGAATTTTAGGAACAATCTCTGTGTATCTATTTAATTTCTGAACTATAAAAAGAAGGACCATCAGGATATAAATATCTAAATGACTTCAGATTTCTCACATCTGTTACGACATATGAAATATAAGCTTTCCTATCTTCAAATGCTTTAAGTGGATCAAAGTCTGTCTGAACCTGCTGCTGTACCTCTCTGAGGCTGTTCTGGGGAGATGGTGCAGGTGGATAATACGCAGGATATCCGGGGCTTGTCCAGTTTGCCCCTGGGCTGTGAGTTGGTGGAGGCCCAAAGCCTCCTGTCAGCAAACTGTGGAAGACCAGGGTTAAGGTGCCATTGTCTAAACTTTCCACCTCAGGCCTTGAGAGAAGCTCTGCCTTTTGTGCCGGAGACAGCAGGTGAAGAACCTCCAACTGTGATGGAACACACGCATAAAAAAAAGGGAACAGGGGAGTGAAGTAAAGAGCAAAATGAGGATGTAGAATGGAGATTCCTCACACACAAACTGTATTATAAATCCCCTCAGGTCTAAACATCTGTCAGTCTAACTCACTCCACTGAAGGCCATGTTGAGAGTTGAAAAGTCTTTCATTCGGGCCATTGCTCTGAAGGCACCAAAGTTCTTCATCAGCCATTCCTCGTGGCTCTCCTCCGGGTTTACACAACCTGAACAGGGAGTATAGACTGACTGAGGGTCTGTATACTTACACATGTCCAAATATAAGTCAATTATCTATACATTTGACTCATCAAATAAGATTAATCTTGCTTCTTGCTTGTTTTCTTGTCCAGTAAATGGGTCAGAGGTTTTGAAATTCAGCCCAAAGAGCAACTGGCTGTTTGGGACGACTAACATATCTTTTGCCTTTGTCTCTCTGTGGATGAGCTTAATTGTTTCCTCTGGCTCTTCATTACTTCCATATTTTTCATCACCAGATTACGTGGTTTTGGTCTGGCCATCAGCCAGCTACTGAGTCAGAGTGATGCTTCTCTTTTATACAACAATCTTCTGAATGCAGCTGATCCTGATCATCAAGTTTTGACCCCAAATAGATACTGACAGATTACAGCTTCTGTATTCAATGGTTTATGTGTTGGTCAAGTCTTTTTTTTCCCTGAAAGTCACATGTTTTCCATTGTTTTAAATATGATCCACAATTAAAATTAAATCTCCAATTTACCAGACACCCTGTCTCCAGACAGGAAGGGATACATAAAGAAGGTGTAGATCCACTTTTGTCTGACTGTATTCATCTCAGAATAGTGTCGACTGAGTTCCGTCACTCTGCAAAAGAAGATGAGACGTAAAGAAATGACTGAGCTAAAGGCCAGTTTGACCAGATCACAAAAGGAAAAAAAACACAGAAACAGACGCACATAGTTCGGTATGTGGAACAGCTGAAATTCTTGGTGCTCAGACAGGACAGGAATTGCTTGGTGATGGATCTCAGCAGCGGTATTATCTTGACCTCCAGCCACATCTGGATGAGGGCTTTGTTCTCCAGGTGGTTGACTTGTGGACGCATTTCCAACGCTCCCTCCAGACTCAGAAGTGGCACACCTTTTGTGCTGGATTTCTGTGAAAACAGAGTTGAGAGTCAGAAACATCAGGACATGTAATGATATTCATTAATGTGGATTTTAATGAAGAAAAGGTCAAATTTGTCCAAATTAATGGCCACCATGGTGACATTTGACCTATAATATGTCAGTTTCATTAGTCAAATGTCAGTATGTATAATAGGTCAGTTCCTTTCAAAAATGCATGGAAGGACTGACTGTCATGACTAAACTAAAACTAAAACAAAACAGTAACAGTACCAGCTGGTTAGGCTGGTATTTACACAACAGTCATTCTGCTGCATGCAAAGCATTAAAGCCATACCATGAAGGAGTACACGTCCATGGTAGCCTCAAGCATTCCCTTCAGCCTGCGCATGTGCTCTCTCCCTGTGTCGTTGGCTGGCAACCCCACACAGCGCATGAAGCGAGAGGTGGCATCCTGCTCCTTAAACATTCATGACACGAGGAAAAATTGAGCAACAAGGAAATAATTCTCGTGTTAAATGTTGTCACAACTCTCGAGATAAATAAGATAAAAAGATTAGGGTAAATCTAAATATGTAATCCGACCTGAAACACAGGCAAGGCGACTGCAGACGATGTGGATTTAATCAGAATCATTTATAAATTTTGAATAAATAGATGATGCAATCTCTATTTGAAATGGACTTTCCACCAATTAAAGCCAAACATTATAAGAATTCAAACAAATGAGTGGGATCACTTGCAAAGGTCTGACTATCTTACTAGCCGACGGTGGATGATCTAATGGATTGTTTGAGCTGTTTTTCTAATCTGTGTTTTGTGAAAAACACCAACATTAAGGATTCTAAATAATTTTTGTAAACATATTCTGTAGTTACAGGCAACAGTAGATTAGCTTGTTTTTAAAATTGTTATTGAAACAAATGACAATATTACATAAAGACAAAAAAACATGAAGAGAAAATAAAGCTCTCGAGTAGCCCTTCCCTCTGCCAAGGTATGTAAAGTAAAGAAGCTTTTCAATAAAAGCCAAACAGTTTGGACAATGGCAAACTCTAAGGGATCTAACCACTCCCATGTCAGTTCCTAAATACTCTACCCGCCCCCACTCATTCCAAGAAAATTAATAAACTTGTGATCTTGCTCAACAGAACAGGTTCCAATAGTGCTTTATTAAGCTGGTAGAAAACATAATCTGACATGGGAACATGGTGAACAGCCAAAGTCATAATGATAATCAAAGTCCAATATTCATATTCAGAACTGAATTTTAAAAGAAGGCACCTCGAGCACATTGCTCTCCCTTCAGAACTCCACAAGAACCTATTCTAGATTGTTTTTGGTCCAGTTAACAATCTGAAAAAATGCCTACAGTAACTGATAATGGGACGCGGTGAAGGTTTAAAATGGCACTCCTTTCTGATCATTGATCTGTAACCAACTACAGTACTTATTTGGAGATGCCAGCGCAATGCTTCACTCACCATGCTGCACTCTTCTCCGGCAGGACATGTTGAGTTGCTTCTATTTTCCATCAGATAAGAAACCAAATGAGCATAGCAAGACAAAGCACGTCATGTTTTTCTTTCAGAAGTCTTATCACATGTAAAAGTACATCTCACACTCGACTGGCGCTGTATACAATGTTATGTTTTTTTCCACTGTGATTTCCAGCTTCCTGAACTTACCTCTGAGCACTCGATCCCCCTGTTGGGATGATAGAGAGTTGATTGTTATTGGTGAATTAATGGACAAATAATTCTTTAAAAATGCTTCTAAATATGACATATTTATTTATCTTAGTATAATGTAGGCTGACTGATAGTGAATAGATGTCATCTTCCCCACAACACCCCCTGCTATTTCCATTATCATAAATTAACATACTGATGCAAAGCTGAAGCTGTAAGATGAGGAAGTGGAAGTAATTGCTCAGTATCTGTCTTTTCCCATGTTTCCACAGTACGATTTATTGTTTTCCTCTGTGCTGTCACATAAGCAGCAAAAGCAAACTTTCATGGAAATCCAAATATGCTTTTTTTAGTCATGCTTAAGAAACATTTGCAAAACAGACTTTTTAAAATCAAATTATTTGAAAAAGAGCTATGAATTCTCTAAACTTGGTCCCAAAAAAATAACTAGAGCTCTTTTTTCAGCACATAATATGTCGGCTAAAATCTAAAAAAGATCATTTAGCATATTTGTCATACTGGGCAACACATTCTCAGGCGATCATGTGAATATGTTTACTGTGATGGGCAGGCAGATTTCTTTATTTAATTCTACGGTGCAACAATTATCAACTCCCAGTGGAAAGACTAAAATATGCATGCATATTCTTTTTTAAGCTAACATGGCAACTCACTTTTACTTGTGTCATGTGAGCATGCTTTGTGTAAGACTTAACTTTCCATTCGAAGTTATGTAATTTTGAGGATTTTTTCTAAAGTCATTTCAGCTTACATGCTGAATTTGTCAGATATTAATAGGATCTGATGACAGCATCTTTGTCATGTGCACAATAGAGCACGGCTACGGTTCTGTGTTTTGATGCTTTCTCACTTCCCCAGAGAACTAAAACCTGTTCTTCCTCCTGCAGAAGTAGACTCTACAATGTAACATTTGACTTCCACCTATATGGTACTTTAAAGCCTTCATTAATCAAAGGAAGGAATGCACACAAGCCTGGCTATCATGTAAAAAAGCTATGTAAATACAGTGCTTATCGAGCATATGTCAGCCTTTCACATGCAAAAGTTTGAATGGTATCATACATATACCATTAAGACACTGTTTGCTGAGTGTCACATTTATGGTAAGAAATCTGCTCTTACCCAAGAAGCTCCCATGTAGGTAGACCAGTAAGAATAGGTAACATGATTTCATAATGTGACAGTTGTCATGGGATGAGCAGCCTCTGAGTTTAAAATCACTGGGGAGAGAACAAGACAAAGGAGATTACACAGAGAGGCCTTATTTACCCACAAGAACTATTAGCCTAAAGGGTGGGTTTAAAAGTCTAATCGTTTTGTTCACTTTCTCTTAGTTAATAAAACTATGAAATAGAAAAAAACATCATAAACTGAAGTTTTGTGACAAAGGGGGGTCGGGGCATTTCATGGCGTCAAAGCCTCTCAAAGCCAGTTAAAAAAACAACGATCTTAAAAAGAAGAAAAGTCTTTTGTCAGTCTATTGTTACTGGCCTTTCACCCTCATTCCGGCATGCGCTTGGCAGACAAGAATCGGGGAGTGGCTGTCAGATATTTTACCGTCAGTAGCATATACTGTAGTGACCTTCAACACGGTTGCATGATCTAACAATAATGAATCAGTGGAAAGAATGCTGAAACTTTACCCCATTCAGCTCCAAACAATAGCCATGAAGACACTAAGTCCTTTGCTCTGCATGGAATATGTATTGCAACACCTTATCTAAGAAAGTACTTTGCTCCAATAGCAGTTGATTAAAATTAAACTAATGGGTAGGATTTGATGAAAACTTGTGAGGAGATGCAGTATAGGCATAAGATTTTATCCGGCCTGACTTAATGCTGAGGACCACACTAGGGAAAAACGTATGGTACATTGTTCTTTATGCTGCCCAACGACTGAACAGCCACGGGAGATTAAAGAAGCAATTGTCCACTTAAATGAAGATTACATGAGCTACAGAATAGATATTTGTGACTGTTTTCATTCTGGATTTACATTCAATACACTTCATGCTGTCTTAAGGGGAGTTAACGATTACTATTCCCCATTCTTGTTTACAAGCTCCTTTAATTTCCAATGAAACTCCATTCTCAGCTTGTATCTTAAAAAAAGATCGACTTTAAGTTAAAAGTTACAAAAAGTTTTCAGAACAATAGTAGATTTATCACATCTTTGGAATGAAATTCTAAACAAAAAAAAGTCAATGTGCACCCCCACTCTTAATTCTCATTCCTCACACACTGGGGCTAATTTTGAGACATTTACAGGGAAAAAACATCTTACTAAAATGTTTAATTGTGAATTGACTTCTTCACTAATTGATAAGCAGTTACAATAATAAAGTTCTCTCAGGACAGCTGTTTTCTCAAAGCAGCCAAATATGGATCATGCTCACATGTCCTTGAATTTAGAATGAATGATGAGAAGAGATTCAAGTGTTTGCTCGGGATCACTGCCCTTCACATGTTTAAGTCCAAATCAAACACCACGCAGGTTCTTGTGATGAATCGTCTTTGAAAGCTAGTGTTTCTAAAAGGTGTAACATGTGAAAGAACACATTTCTTACCTAACAGCCTATATTTTCAATTGATTGTTAAGCTGATTGTTGATTGTTAGGTTGATTTGTATGTTTTGGCTGAATTTGATAAAGCTAAGGAAAAGACTTTAGAATTTCAACGCTTTAGATTATGTAATGAAATACTGATGCTGTCACATTATCAATTTGCCTATAAAAATAACGAGGTAACTGTAACAAGGGTAAATGTTTTTTAAGGTAAAAGTTAATTGTATGTTATGTTTGAAGTAAATCCCGCAATACTCCCCTTGCTTCTTTATTACTACATACACAAATTTTACAACCTTTAAGACTGATGCGGTCCATTAGTAATGCATTCTAAAGTCTTCCATTGCCAGATTAATTAGCATCAATAGGATTCACTGGTGTATGGATTAAATCGTGTAAAGTGTCAACAATGGGTCCACACTAATATGCCACAGTAACAATGAGTAAAACAGCGACTTATTTGGTACTTTTTACTTAACATAATTAGAACAAACTTTAACTCATCGTAACAAGGTGTGACCTATTATGAGAGTCCCAATGACACAAAGCAAGAGCAAAAAGAACCAGAGCTGACATTATTCCTTTGCGGCAACCTGTTCACTACCAGCACATGCACGAAGACATGACGGCGGCTCACTTAATGTAATTAGAGAGGTAAACACTAAAAACATGCCCATTCTTAAAACAGAAATTAATTCCCCAGATTCCTTTTGTCTTTATTTAAAGTGGTCTGATAGATTTACAATCAAAACTGGAGTCAGAGTACCATCAAATCACAGCTGGATCTCTTACCGAGTGTTGTCCTTTGGTTGCTGTACGGCCCTGCTCTTTAACACCAAGTCTCCACAGACACCTGAAGCACAGGTGTACCAGTAAGGGTGTGTTGCTTTGTGACGATGACACAAGAGATGATGGCTTACACCTCTGCCTCACACGGGGGGGGGGGCGGTGCTTGCAGGTGCGTATTGTACTGTAGTTGGTGCATTTCAGCATGTGCTCATTGCTCTGTGCGTGTACTAATACTGGAGGGAAAGAGGAAAAGAAAAGGGGATGAGAGTGAGATGTTACATCTTTTTCATTCTGTTAAAGAGTCACAGTAGTATCTCTTTTTGGGTTGTGTAACTGACTTTCTCCGTATAGTAGAACAGCAGCGTGAAGCTGTCATCTGCGACAGCTGAGGGATGTTTAACTTAGAGACAAGGAAGAAATTCCATTTCAGTTTATTCTGAATGCTGAACAACTGCCTTGGGAAATATTTTCACCGCACTCACCCCTCCCTCCAAACAGGGGTAAACAGGTTTTCCGCTGATTTGAAAAAAGGCATTTTATTTCCTTCTCAGATTTAAAATTCATAAGATTCTTTTAATAAATCTCATGACATATTTCAAAAAGCTTTGTCTATTTGCTTAATAAATGGTCAATATACATACATATATATGTAAACAAGTCACAAATATACAAATATCAATGAAAAAGAAGACAAACAGAGCTCTGAACTGTCATTTGCATATGTCATTGTTCAAACGTGCACATACCCACACGCATAGCAAGCATACCCACATCAAGTTAAACCTGTTTGCTCTGACTAGAAAGAAGCAGACCAATGTCAGCGCTGTGTCAAAGAACTAATTCAAGTAAATGATGTCCAGTCTGTTGTGCGTTTTGTTTTTTAACCGCTTTTGTTTTGCATTTCCAGCTCTGCCATGCTCTCATTTTCATTTTCTTTCAAATGAACCATCAGAAGAGTCTTCACAAGACTCTATTTTACTAGTTTTGTCACCAGCAAATCTTAAAAGCACCAGGGTTAGAATAATAGCTAAAAATCATCTTTTAATTTATTTCTTAATTTTAATAACGTTAAGCTCCTATGAATTGATTGAGGAGAAATCTGCTTGTCAATTTCTTTTAGCTTTGAATCAGACAAAGGCACTGTAAATTAATCAAACCGGTGTAATAAGTCGAACCTTTTTTTAAGCTAACCTTGAAAACCAACAAATAAATTTTTTTCTAAAGTAGCAGAGATTGAAAACTATTCAAACATATCCCCCTTTTCCAAGTAAACACAGATCTGGTTCAAATCATACGGATGCAATACCAAAAACCTGGTTGTTGTCTATCTATCAACTTTTAAATAATGTGTTGCAAATGGTTAAACTGATTAAATCTCGAAACCAGATTATTTGATTGGTAACAAAAAATATCTGATGGTTTTTGCAATGACTAAACGTGAAGCTGGTGATTTCTTTGAAATTTGCTTTGATAAATGAATGCCTGTTTATTCCCAGCAGATACCAGATTGTCACGAGATAGTACATGTGACAGCGTGACTTGGGGAGAGACCTCTCTGCAGAGCTTTGCTCTGTGGCAGCTCGACTCCCTCAACATGCTGCGAATCCTCATGGTTATTCTCAGTTGTATTCCTGTTTAGTCATCCTGTTAACAGGCATTTGTATGGGGGATGTTCTTATGTATAACCAGCCTCTCAAGTAGTTTGATGAGTCACCTGTTAGGAGATGTTGCTGTTCCCCAGTGTAGGGAACCACTCTTATACAAGGACAAAGGGTTGGAAAAACTTCGATGCAACAATGGCAGAATGTTTAACAAAGGCTTCTTCAATACAAAATAACTCAATGAATAACTTGAATTTGGGCCCAACTCAACTGAGGTCAACTGAACGGTAACAAAATGCAAACAAAACTGACCTCCAGACACAGAACGAAGGGTGCTTAAATGGGGTGAAAAACCCCCAAATCTTCCATTCGGAATAATGATACGTTCCTGGCTTACACCTCCAGCTAGTTTATATTTACAGAATTTAAAAGAAAAGAACAAGTGTAAGTAAAGCATTCAGACAAAAATTTACCAAAGTGTGCACCCAATAGAAAATATTTATCTTAATAAAATAACTTATGACTAATAAAAGAAGAATATTATGATATCCAGCCACTAGGTGGCAGTGTCGCGCAGTTGTGATTTTTGGCCACTAAATTCGCTTTCCGGTTTCGGCAAAGAAGAGTCCTTCACACGTTTGACCCAAGTAAACACTCCGGTCCGACTTACGTGAGCATGGAACCAGTTTTAGGTCGTTTTAGGAGCGTTGTCTGAACACATTTTGGAAATTTCTGCATGACTCTCACGCGCTGGGATAAAAAATACGAAACAAAAACTAATATCCAGATGAAGCTCAAGAACGTGTGTTGGGAGAGCGACATACGTTTGAGTGACCTGCCCCATCATGTCTCTGTGGTTCGGGTGGTGCGGGCGGTGTGTCCTGCACGGTGCCCGGCACCGGGGAGGTTTCCGGACCGGGCTCCGGACTCTCCCGGCGGCCATTGGAAGCGGAGCGGGGGAGCTGCGGTCCCGTCCCGCCGGGAGGAGGAGCTGCTCCACGGCTCAGGGCGATGTGAGGGTCCGGTTCGCCCCCAGCCCCACAGGTCCGTTTAAACGAGCTGGGATGTTATCCGGAAGGGTCGGTAGTGAATCCCTGACCCAAATGACCGTATTCAAATAGCTGATTTTGTTTTTGTTTCTTGTTTTGCTATGTTCAAAACCAAGGCTTCCTAAACCTGCACGTGTGGCATCTTGCATAGTTTTGAATGTTTCAAGTGTAATGATTAAAAGATAAATGATGAGCTTGAACCAGGGATGTGTTTAATGCTTTTGTGGCATTATTATTATATGAATTTCCCCAAGAAGGCCCTTTTTATGTTTGAGCCGGAAGTAGACGGATACCAGGTTTGCCAAAAAAAATATTGTCTTTGTAAAAAAAAGACTCTCAGTTTCTTTATTTTCACAGTATTGGTTTTCTGACGAATAGCTAAATTGCATGCGATGCATAAATAGAGCTAGTGTAATATTTTTACAATGGTAAATGACTCTTTTCCTGCTAAAGCAACATGATTTAAAGGCATCCTCTGTATGTCTGCAACCTAAAGTTGTCTTTTTTTCCTGCAGGCTTTCTGCACCTCGGAGGCCTCCGAACCGCTCTCTACAATTATATCTTTGCGAAAAAGTATGAAGGTGTTTTCATCCTGCGACTGGAGGACACGGATCAGAGCAGACTGGTGCCCGGAGCTGCAGAGTCCATAGAGGATATGCTGGAGTGGGCTGGTGAGATGGGCTTTTTTGTGGCATTTCTTAACTTGAAACTCATTCCCAGTTTCTTATTCAGCATCAACAGTGCGAAAACATGAGAAATATTAGAATTTCAAAAGCCCCCTATGCTGTGAAGCTATTTTGTGGAATATCTAATCTCTTCTTCACCTGCAGGTATACCTCCAGATGAAAGCCCTCGTCAAGGGGGGCCACTGGGCCCCTACCTGCAGTCTGAGAGACTGGAGCTCTACAATCAGACAGCCCAGCAGCTCATTGAGAGTGGACACGCCTACTATTGTTTCTGCAGCCCTCAGCGACTCGAATTGCTGAAAAAAGAGGCTCTGCGCGCTGGACAGACTCCAAGGCAGCCGAAACACTCACTATTTCCACTCCATCCATATTATCCGTCTGCGGAGAGTAAGCGGACATCTGCATGAGTTCGTTCAGAGGGAAGGCACTGACCGCTTATTGGTTTGCACAGGTATGACAACAGGTGTCGCCACCTGCGAGCGGACCAGGTCCAGGAGAAACTGGCTCACGGAGCGTCACATGTGATCAGGTTCCGGCTGGAAACCGGCGTGGAGCCTTTTCAGGATCTGGTCTTCGGGTGGAACCGCCACGAGGTGGCACAGGTCGGCTTTGCTGCGATTTCCTGTGAAAATAGTTCAACCTGAGGTCATTTAATTCACGGCTTGTCCGTTTTCTAAAGTCACGCTCTCTGTCTTTTCTGCCCTCTCGCCTTAGGTGGAGGGTGACCCCGTGGTTATGAAAGCAGATGGTTTCCCCACCTACCACCTCGCCAACATAGTAGATGACCACTACATGAAGATCAGCCATGTTTTGCGAGGGTCTGAGTGGCTCATCTCCACCTCCAAACATCTCCTCATGTACAGGGCTCTTGGGTGGCAACCTCCCACCTTTGGACATCTTCCACTCCTCATGAACAAAGATGGCAGTAAACTGTCCAAAAGACAGGGGGATATTTTTATTCAAAGCTTCCAGAGAGATGGGATTCTACCTGAAGCTCTGTTGGATATCACAACAAACTGTGGATCTGGATTCAGCAGTGAGTGATTATGGAAAAGTTTGAAGTAACTAAGTAGCTTCAGAATAGTTGCTAGAAAAAGTTACTAAACAGAAAAAAATAATTTGCCATTTAATGTGCTTATGTGTTCCAATATAGCAAATCGAATGGGGCGGAGGATAGATGAGCTTATTTCTGAGTTTAATCCCTCAAAGATCACGACCCACTCGGCTTTGTTAGATCTGGAAAAACTGCCAGAGTTCAACAGGTGAGTCAACGTTTGGCTATAAATTTGTGCCTCAAGTGACTGTTTTTCATCTCCAGTGAAGTGAGGCAGTCCTTTTTCAAGTGAATTGTGGTGGAGGCCCACCGGATTTAGTCTGTGAGCTGTGTACCTCCAGAAGACGGGGGAAAAAAACATTGAACGCAACATTTACCTGTCACATTAGCACATGCCGTAAAGTTGAGCCAGGTTTGACATCTTGCGACATAAGACCACTCATCATAAAAACATTAAGTATATGCAGCATCCCTCACTGAGATGAGTCGTGCATGTTTTTCTATGGTTAATTTGTTTATGTGGAGATGTGGTGGCATAACATGCCTTTACCTTGTTCTGCACATTAGAACAATGTTTTCATGGAGGCATTGATTGAATTCCAACACAGATGGACATAAAAGGGATTTAACTACTCAGTGACTTAAATACATGAAAATTGAAAAAATATATAAATAAATAAAACAAAACGGTCACTCTTTTGACTCCAGATATTTGACTGTAACTCAGAGGGAATATTTTAATCTTAATTTTAAGGGGTGGGGTATTTAGCCCTATTTATTTTATTTTATTGGCCAATATTTACCTACAAAATAATCGCTCTGACTCAAAGTTAGAATGTTTCCCACCCTCTCTGGCCTGCACATCGTCTGTCATGTGGTGATCTTGTCAGACTAACCACAAGAACAGCACAGTGCAGCCAGCTCCCTCACAGGGGGGGGCGGCTCTGAACCAGAGGACAGATGAGTGATGTTTAGTTTTTTTTTAAAAACGGAAGAAAAAATAACTCCCTTTCTTGACCTCTGAAGACCGTAGCAGATTTATCTGTCTCCTCACCGACAGAATCCACCTCCAGCAGCGGATTGAGGACACGCAGCAGAGTCAGTTCTTGATAAAGGAGCTTCAGGGCCAGCTCCAGCAGGCCTACCCAGGAAAGATCCAGGACAAAGACGTGCTGCACGAGGATTACATCAGGCGTGTGCTGCAGCTCCGCAAGGTAACCACAGCAGCCCTCCCACAAATATTGTTTAGTTGCATTTAGCTAAATAAGTGTTTAAATGACGTTTTTTTCTCAGTCATACAGGGAATTTGAATCTTTTTCTGAATAAGGAAATTTGTCATGTGTGAGGGACTTTGATGATGCCAAAACTTTGATGTTCCATGGACCTGCGTTGTTCTTTGTCATACTAACTAATGGTCTGTTCCCCCCAAAGGGTCACATATCCTCTCTGAAGGAGCTTTTGAGCCCTACTTACTCTTACCTGTGGGTGCGTCCTTCCTTCTCCAGCCAGCAGGTGGCAGCACTCACCGCAGAGGCCCATCTCATCACTTCATTAGTGTTGAAGTATGTGCAGAGTCCAAAACTCCAACTGGGCATTTTTTCTTCTTCGTCTGAACACTATATTGTTTGACGAGGATTTTGAGGGGTTTTTTCTGTCTGTTGGTTTAGATTGATAGCAGAGAAAGGAGAGGAGTTGACTCTGGATCATCTCAGCAAAGATTTGAAGACTCTGGCAAAGCAGACTAAAGTCACCAAGTACAGGGAAGTGATGAAGCTGTTACGGCTGGCTCTCAGCGGTCTGCAGGTACTGATGTGCCCCGTTTGTCTTAAGAGTGAAACACAGTTCAGTTTAGTTTACTTTCGTTGAGCAAAGGTTGAGTCAGAACCTACTTAAATTAATAGGCCTGAAATGCTTTTTTACAATCAGATTAATGTGAATCAATTAGCTGCACCATAAATTAGAAATCTGAAAAAACCTGGATGCCTGTTGTCTTCAACAAACATCTCAGTTACTAACTGATGAATCAAACTCTTTATTTGTTTAGTTCAATTGAATGTGGCAAAGTCCTTTTGATCCAAACAATGATCAGCACCTATTTGACACATTTGCGGTTACATATATGGAAAAAAAATAGTATAACCTAAAATGTTGATGTTGAGCTCTAATGGTACATAACTGGAAATGGTATGCAGATCTTATTCAGAGATCCAAAACTGAAAGTTTGACCATTACCGCAGCCTCTGTGAAGACACCGGATTCTTTCCTTCCAACATGGCTTTGCAACTCAGGCAGTTTTAATTTCAATCACAAGCGCTTACAGGGATTAGTAATGTAAAGAACATGGAAAAGATTTGATCTTAAATGACAACTATAATTCAAGTCAATATATAACTTATTTACAAGTCTTAGGCTGCTGCAGTCCCCACAGTTATATAAGATATTGGACACACTCTTAACACAGCTTTACTAAGTCATGTTATTGAAGTCTCCAGAATCTGCATAATCTTCTGACTCGAGTCATTTTTTAGTTGCTTTCCTTTGTGTAGTTTTAACCCTAAACTGTCATTTTCCAAACCACACGTAAGGCCAAATGTAGCCACAGTAAGAAAAGCACGTGCATAATTTTATTTACATAAGCTTGGAAATAGTATTTTGTAAAAGAGCTTTAGTGGTCCCTCAGTGACTCAACAGCTTTGAACAAATTTAGGAAAGGAGAACTGAATGAGGAAGCCGTTTCTGATTGCGTTTCACACAAGATTATGTCTGGTTTTCTTGTGTCTGTCCTCTGATCGCCGATCCTTTGCTCCTCTCTGTCATGTAGCAAGGTCCCAGCGTTGCAGAGATGATGGTCTCTTTGGGTCCTGCAGAGGTCAGCCATCGATTCCAAAGGCTTCTGCAGCTTTCAGGCTCTAGTTAAAGATCATCAGCACCTCTTTTCCACCTCCCTGATGGACTGCAGTCAAGACCATGTTGAGAACAATACATTCATTATGTCTCTTTTGTTTATTCTACAATGTTTGAAATGAACTGAGGTTGAAAAATTCTTAAAGATATTTATAAGAGAATTAAAGAATAACTTTTCGTTTCATGATCTGTCATTGGTCTTTACTCTAAGACTTTACAGGACCATCTGTTTCGTGCACAAACTGATGGGAAGCACCTTGGTTTTTTTATGCAAATCGTGCGCTTTTCTTAAGAAAGTCAATTTCAACGAACTTCTGTTTTCATTTGAATGGTCATGTCATAAAGGCAAAAAACGTCCTGTTCAAAGGTTTTAAAAAGTAAAGCAACGATTTAGGCACAAAAAGCTTTAACAGTGAAACCGGAGTGTGATGTAGAAACATTGGCTCATAAAACACTGCCTCAAAAATATTTTTAGGTTAAAATTGACTGCCATTTTTGCACTCCAATTTAAAAACATTTGCTGTAATTTTCAGCTCTGTCTTGCATTGATAACCAAGATTATAAATTAAGAATAGTTATTCTGCTGCCAACAAACATGAGAATAAATCACGTAAGCCATTCAAAATAGAATCATCATTAACCAGCTATAGCAGTAGTATGCTACTTGAATATGGATCAGTGCCTGTTTTTTTTTTTTATCTATTTCCCTTACATTTAATGGAATCATTTTCATTGGGAAAATACAGCTTAAGTAAAAAAAAATCAAAAAAGGTAACTCCAAATGTGAATAATGCTCTTATATAAATGCTTTGAACTCTTTTGTCAGCTCTTCAAAAGCACACAAATGAAACCCATCATTATGAAAAATTAGAAGTCAGGTTATTATTACTAGGTCGTTATGGTAGAAACAAAAAGTAACTCATGAATTAATGTGATATTGGGTTTTTTTTAGTTCACTTTCTTTGGGAGTTTTAGTAGCAACAAGCTAATAAAAGCTTTAAATGAACAAAGTAAGCAAATATACATACATTATTTTATCTAAATGTCTAGTGATGGAGTACAAAGCAATGGAAAATATGCATGATATATAAAACCACTTCTAACAAACGTGTGTGGTTACATCGTACAGACGTAAATGATTGTCTGAATGGCTGCAGTAAAAAGTTTAACATAAACTCCAAAGATGTTTGCATGGTACAGGTAGCTATGGAGGTAGTTTATCATAATATCACAGTTCTTTGGACAATACTATAAACAAAAGTCATTGTCGGACTTTGGTGCAGTGTGTGGTTTGGGTCATTATTCACCTCTTTTGACTGGTAAATATTAGGGTATTGGCCTTATCACAATGGCTGTCAACACCATACTTGAACAATACTATACTTAAGTAATAAGTACATAATTAGTAAGTACCAGTCGAAGTTTGAGGATTTGAAATTTTCTTGAACTTTATATCTATACATTTATATTTTTTCAGGTGAAATATAAAGAAAATATTTTTCTTCATGGTGCAAAAATATAGGAAAAAATAAAACTTTAGGTTTTTCACGAGATAAGGCAGAGCCCCAGCGGGTGAAGGGGGCGTAACGTGGAAGTTGGCTCGAGCGAGAGAAGTGTGACTGACGGGGCGTGAGTGTCACATGTCACCATAAACAAGCGGCAGTTTGACACCTCCGCTTCTCCAGGTCAGCAGCTATCTCTGGACCGGCAGGAGACGGACGGCAATGGCGAACAGCGACGGCCAGGCAACTTTTGAGTCGTGGCTCAGTAAGTAAAACACGCACAGGCAACAATTATGAGATGATTTCTGCTTCTTATTTGAGCTGGCGACGCGACGCCGGCCTACAAATGGTCGCTTATGTCCTCCAACGGTCGTTTTCAACGACTCGGTTGTTTTACAGCCGTCACTGCTGCAAGAGGACGTTTTATGGAGGTGACAGTGCTTGGTAATTCAACTGCCTTTAACTGTTAAAAAAAAACATTTTAGCAGCGAGCAGAAAGTAGCTGGAACAGGAAGTTTAACCCATGCGCGCGCTTGACAAGCGCTCGTGCGGTTTCTCAGACCGTCTGTGTGCGCGCTCGAGCGGTGGCAGGAACCTTAAAGCTGCTTTTTTGTTTCAGAAAAGGTAGCAGTAACTGTAGTCCCCCCTCATTCTAAACGTAACTATTTAAGCGATTTAGCTTCTGAGTTGCACTCCCACAAGTAAGTTCTAAAAAATAATCCACAGGAGTTATGTTATGAAACACCCAACAGCAAAGGAAAATGCAGTTAAAATGAAGTCCTTAGCAAAAGATTAGTTAATTTGAGTGTAAAAAAACAGGCTTAGACATACAGCACACCAAAGATGTGGTCGAATGTAACTCCTGGACGTTTCACAAAATTGCTAAAGTTCAGTAAGAATCCACATATTGCAGCAGAATTAAGGGCAGGTCTTTCAGAAGCCCACCCCAGAAGTCAAGTCAGATCAGTTATAAGGTTGTCTTCAACTGTTCCATCGTTGTGAACCGTCCCATAACAGTGATATTCAAACAGCCCCAGAGCATGACACCAAAACCACCACCTGCAGGTTTGGTGTTCCTGAGTGTCTGTCATGTCTTCAAACATCCATCTAGTTTATGTGGACCATTGCATTTTATTAATTGTTCAGTTTTCAGTTGAGCTGGAAAGTGTTGACTTTGGAGACTTCTTCTATTCCAACCTCCAGTCCATGGTGGTGTGAAGCCTGGACAGTGACACTGGCAGAATTATGCACTGGCTTTTCCTTGTTGTTCATGATCATTCAAAGCAATTTCCCCTGAATAGAGGCTGACTTTTTGTTAGCTTCAAGGTCTTCCAGATCTTGGCATGCCTCCAGTAACTCTCCTTGCACCGAAATAGTCTGCTCTCGGAATGATTTGTGTTTTGGTGTCAACATGAAGTTAAATGTCACCGGTGAATCCTTTATAAACATTAAACCATTTTTAGTCTTTGTGCTAAGCCTGTTTTTTTCTTTTTTTGTCAAACCAGACAAGGCCACGGACCCGAATAACCAAGTGGACCAGTGGGACTCCATTCAGGGCTTCTACCAGCTTGTAAACCAAGACACCAATGGGTGAGTAGCACATACTTCATGTTTTTTATTTTTACACTGCACCTGAAAAAGTCACATGAATAAATGTTGCGAGCCACTCGCTGCTGATGGTAACTTTCAAACAGTAGTGGAATCGGAGGGAGAGCTGTTCCACTAGTTGCAACCACAGTCTCTGAGTTGCACCACACTGAGATGGTGTAACTTATGAGAGAAAGGGGAGGAAATCTTTCTTCTTTACGTGAATCATTAATAAGATCTTAGGATAATGCTGTGCAAATTTGGACACAAATTAGGACATGCCCTGTTATCCGAAATGTTGTTAACAGCTTGCAGTAATTTTAATGTGAATGAAAATTTTTATGCTGTCAGGCCGCAGGTTGCCACTCGTCTTCTGGCCCATAAGATCCAGTCCCCCCAGGAGAAAGAGGCACTACAGGCTCTCACTGTAAGTAAACAGACATATTATGTTAATTATTTATGATCAAATACAACTGCTAAGTCCTTCGTGCTCGATCTTATTTTAACAGCTGGGTGCCATCTCGTCTTGTTTGGTGTCAGTGTGCAGATGCACAATGTCCTTCTGCAGCTGATCATGCACTACGTTAAAGTCATGCTTTACATTTATCACCACAGCTTCCAAGATACGGTGAATTCTTTGAAAAACAATTGTCTTTGTTATATCTATGGGGGTGGGCAGTCTTGTGAATGATTTCCATGACTAAAGTTTAACCACATGAACAACAGGAGATAAAGACTGAATGTGCAGTCAAATCTGCTGTGACAGTACGCAGACTGATGTCTTTCAAGAAAGCTTCAGTCAGTGCTTTCCAGTGAAATGGAACTTTTTGAGGGTCATGTGTCTCCTATCATCTGACATTGGAGTGTGGTTGACCACAGAATCTGCTCTGTCTTCAGAGTGTGTTACAATTCTGTTTTTTCTAAAAGTTTTTCTTTCAGTTTCAGAAACCATTTTTTTTCTTCATTTTTGTTTTGTCCTTTCCAGGTTCTTGAAGCTTGCATGAACAACTGTGGAAAGAGGTTCCACACTGAGGCTGCAAAGTTTCGTTTTCTCAATGAGCTTATTAAAGTCTTAACACCAAAGGTACGTCACCAGATTCACACATGGAGGTGGTAGCTTCTGACCACAGGTTTTCCTTTTTTAGTAGTTGTGTTTAGGTCACCAAAATATAATTAGAATTCTGTTCATTTTTCGAGTTGAAATATATAACTGATCAAATAAGGACATCTCAGCCATCCAGACACTTCTACAGACACTTAAAGATACAGTCACCTAAAAACACCTGGACATAATATTTGTGCCTTTTCTTTGCTATTTTAAAATTAGTCATTTAAATTTTCCTGTAGCACTGGGATACCGGGTCAAATTCCTGTACATTTGGTCAATAAAGCGATTTCTGATTTGAATTCTGATTCGAACAGTTTGAACAAGCTTTCTCCCTCATGCCTTATTTGTCTAAATTCTCATTTTTGTCTTTTCATTTGTTAGTTTTGCTACATTGATATACGTAAGTAAAAAAAAAAAAGGTTGAGATGTTTCACACAGTTCAGGTGCAGTGTCTTTTTTTAGAGACAGTTTGCTTTCATTCATTTCAGCGTCCTGGATTGTCACACCTTTCATTTCGCTTTCAGTTTTTTGGGCATATTTTATTTTATTTTTTTCCCATTAATGTGAGCCCTGTCCACATTAACGATGTCACATGTTGTTTAAGCAGTACTTCGGTGCCTGGACGCCACAGAAAGTTAAAGACAGAGTTACAGAGGTTCTGTATGGTTGGACACTGTGGCTGAAAGAGGAACCAAAGATCCAGGAAGCTTACAGCATGTTGAAAAAACAAGGTGAGGAACAGCACAAACACAAATGATGAACTCTTCATGCAAAGCTGTTCTCAGAAGACCACTGGTCTGAGAAACATTTGACTTAAAACCGAACAAAAATGCAAAATGTATTAATATGCTACAGGGGGATGTTAGTACAGTGATATTCCTGTTTTCTCAAGAGGAATATAGTTTTGTTTTCACTTTCTTTTAGGCATTGTGAAGGAAGATCCCAAACTATCAGACACAGTTATTATGGCTCCTCCAGCACAAAGAACCACAGAGTCTGTTTTTGATCAAGAAGAGAAGGCCAAGGTGGGTGCTTTTGTTTGTACACGAGGGCACGTCTTCTAACCGACATCTTGCTAATGTGTGTGTGTGTGTTTAATCAGCTTTTAGCAAGATTGTTGAAGAGTGGCCGACCTGAAGACTTGGAATCTGCCAACAGGCTCATTAAAAGCACCATCAAAGAGGTGATGGGTGATACGCTGGCGTTGGCGAACTTTCCGTGACAGCACAGAAAATATAAACGAGCTTTTCTGTGTGTGTGTTTCTAGGAGCAGGAAAAAGCTGAAAAAGCGTCAAAACGGGAGTCAACATTGAAGGAGGTGGAGGCCAGCACCAAACAGCTCAGAGAGCTTCTGAATCAGCCCAAAGCCACCGGAACATCATTACAGCCCAGCGATGATGTGAAGGTATGTTTTACATTATACAGACAAACAGCCCTCGATCCTTGATGACAATCTGCGGCCTCACTAATTATTCACTTGTAACAGATTTGGCCCCCAGAATAATGCCCTAAAACCACATTTATCAATTACAATTCACCAAGTGTTTTAACATTTTCCTTAAGAAAACTAAATTTTTCAATTCAATTATATTTATATAGCGCCAAATCACAACAACAGTTATGAAGATGACATGATTGGACACTGAGAAAGTCTGTAAAGACAAACATGAGCCACAGTTGTATGATAAAAAAGTGGAAAAGGACTGTAAAGCTGCAGAACTCACTGGTACATTTTCAGTGCGTAGACGTGCGGCTGAAGCTACTCGACTTTTAATTATCTTTCTTTATCCAACAACTGCAGTCCCTGTACGAGCGTTGTGACCGGCTTAGGCCGAGTCTGTTCCGGCTGGCCAGTGAAACCATGGACGATGATGCGGCTCTGGCGAAGATCCTGGCGGCAAACGACGAGCTAACGCTTGTTGTGAATGACTGCAAGAACCTGATGGGGAAAGGAGAGTGTGACAGAGGAAGAGCAAGAAGTAGAAGTGAAGAAGTAACAAGTAAAAGCAACGGTAGGCCTCACTTTGTTATTAGTCTTCTCTCTGTTTCTGTGGAAAACATTGTGCCGAGGCCTGCAGTGTGGTTGATTTTGTTTTCTTTTGGTTAGCTCCGACAAGCCCGCGGGAGATTAAGAGCTACCACCTCATCGATCTGTCGGCACTGGACTCTCCAAAGACTCGCAGAAAAGCCGATTCACCTACATTTGAATCGTCTTCTCCCCCCTTTTCTTCTCATTTGGATCACAACTTTTTCTCAGAAGCTGAGCAGGACTTGAATGAACTAGGTATGCCTGCTAACTTCACCCCTTTTGCTGTCTTATCTCTAATGAAAGGACCAATGAAAATGTTCTAATAATGTTGTTGTGGTGTTGTGTAATTACAGAGTTTGATAATATGGTCTCAAAACAGACCCAAGGGCAACCAAAGTCTTATTATGAGGAACTGATGCAGGTAAGACTTATATCAGACTAAAGATACAGATCACAGCTGTTGTATTGAAAAGCATGTGAACGGTCTTTTCTTTCATTTTGTTTCAGCTTAACAAAGATGTTCAAATGGCAGATACTGAGCAGAACAACGGAGGCAGAGGAGTTTTGCTGAGAGCCCGTGGGTGTGGGGGAAGCAGTGCTGTATCAAATGGAGGAAATAATTGGTGAGGATGTCTGTAAAAAGAGGAGAGGAAAGAAGATACCTTAATACCTCAAGGTGTTACGGTGTTACTTACAGTCTTTGCTCTGCTGCCTTTCCTTTATAGCAGCTTGTTTGAGTTGTAAGCAGGTATCAGCATAATCATTTCTATTATACCTCAGTGATTATTACTCTCTTTTAGTGCTCAAACTTTACTTTTTGTAAGCACAACTTTTGAACTCAGCTTGGACTCAACAGGCCGAAAACCGCAGCGACTAAACAAGCTCATGAATGAGACAAATTAGTGTTAATCTCCTATTAGCTTCCAAGTGTCAGCTCCACGTGAAAAGTTATGTGTGCACAGGGTCCTAATGAGCTTTATTTTTTATGATGTGACCAAGTTTTTTTTTGTAAATTTTGATACAGATTATAATGGGACCATATTCAAAATGACATGAGGCAGACTACATGATCAGTCATGAGTCATTTTGCTGTGACAGTGGAAAGTCATATGTTCTTTTCCATTCATCTTATTAGTAAGCTATTTTTTCTTCTCTGTCCTGTCAGGTCAGCCTCTCACATTCAGCCGTCGACAGAGTCAGCACCACCGTCCAGCTCAGAGAATCAAGTGTCTGAATCTCTGATAGAAATGGAGGGGAGGTCTCTTTCCCTTCAGTCACTGAGGAACATCTTCGTTCCACTGGAGACCGTCAAAGCCAGTATGTCTGCTGGAGCTCCCTGACCTCCTTTTTACTCTGAGCTTAGTAACACTGTGCTGTCGTGAGAGAGCTTCTTCTCTTAGTGTCAGCAGTAATTTACCGAATCACCCATCATGTCCGCGCTCATAGTGTGTTGCCTCTAACTGCTGGTGTTTTTGGTGTTCCAGGTCATTTGGAACCTATCACATTATACAACAGAGCAGGAATTCTGGTGTCACTGCATTTTGCCCGGGACTGTCCAGCCGATCACCCAGATGTTGTCGTGGTTGTCATGTCCGCTGTGAACACATCCGCCCTGGATGTGAAGGACTTCATGTTTCAAGTTGCTGTTCCAAAGGTAAACTGATCTCACTGCTTTAGACTAAATGACTGAGGAACTTGAACTGAACTGAGTATATGTGTGATATAAAAGCAGAAAGTTCTCACTCCAACATCTGTCCTGCAGACCATGTCAGTGAAGCTTCAGCCTGCCTCTGGGACTCACCTCCCCCCTTACAACCCCCTCCTGCCTCCACCCGCTGTCTCGCAGGTCCTCCTGTTAGCTAACCCTCAAAGTGTGAGTAGAAGCGCTTCTTTATGCAGAACTTGAATTTCCTCACAACGTTGTGGGTGTTGTGCAAAATTTCGAAGGAAATCTTTAGCACTGGCATTTCTGATGTGTCTGTAACACCTTCTGTATGAGGATATGAACTCTGTCACATAAACAAGCAAGTTTGAATGATTTGAACCTGAAAAGATAGGATTGTTTACAGAGTTTATCAGAGTTAAACGCCACTGCATGCATTCTACGTTTCTCTGTGTTTTCTGACAGCACTCATACGTAATGCTACATGGACCATAAAATGCCCCAAAACATATTTAGCAGAATGTGATAGAAAAAGAACCAGCACACAGGGCTCACAGGAAATGAGCAAAATCATAATAGGGTGAGGGTAGTACACCAGCTAAGAAATCTCTAATCCAACATTTACTTCCAAGCACTGTCTGGCATTTCATCGGCGTATTTCAACAATTTCCACTAAGATGTAACTGTTTTTCCTCCAGCGTAAGGTTCGGCTGCGCTACAAGCTAACTCTGACACACGGACACCAACAGATGAACGAGACTGGAGACATTGACAGCTTTCCTGACTGGACATCCTTGACCAGCCACTGAAAAGTCCACAAACTGAGGAGAGTTACTGAAACAGGGGGAAGATCAGAGAAGTCTTTTTTCGGCTGGAGCTGATCTTCTTTTCTCCTTTAAGTCAGAGGTTTCGAGGTCTGTTTTGCAAATAAAATGCATGACAATTTCATTCCAAGCAAAACGTTATGCAAAAATTATTTGGAGCCTTCATTTTAGCATTTCTCAATGGTGTTTTGGATTAAAAATACTGAAACACAAACAACAGGGTTATGAAATAAATTTAGCTCTGTATGTTTTTGTGGTTGTGAGTGCCATAAAAACTCAAGTTCTAAGTTTTAAAGACAGTCATTAGTATTGATTACTGTAATTTATTACTCTGATATATATATACAGTATGGCACCATTTTCTTTATGCACATGTTACTGATTTTAAGTACATGTTACTGATTGGGCTACAAACATAGAAAAAAATGGATCAACATTTTAAGGTGTATCAAAGAAGGCTCCACAGTTTTTGCTTTTGTTGCATTTTGTCTCTAACTAACCAAAATGCCGAAAGAGACTGCAGCCATTGTTAATTATCCAACCTGAGGTTAGCAGCACAGGTGAAGTATGAGTTCACATAGCACAGGATTCAACTAAGACGTTTTCTATAACTTGTTTTTTTTATGTCATGTGGTTCAGCCCATTATGCTAGCAGCTCAGGGTTCTTTAGTTCATCCCTGACCCAGGTCTTGGATGTTCTGCAACACCTTATTGCACTGTTTCTGCAATCGCTCGCTCCCGTTGTCGTTAGCCCACCGTTCGCACAGGAATCCTATACATCAGTGGAGACCCATATGTTACACGTGTCTGGCAGGGTAATGTGTTTATATTTATTTGCTTTTGTTTATATTCAACATCCAAAACTCCTAAAGTGCCTTGAAGCCAAAGATATTTAATGTGTATTTATTTTACAAATGATGTCTCCTGTAAAGAAGAAAAGCTTTTTTTTTCTTCATAGGTTTATTGAAAACTGTGATGCAACATCATTCTGTTATATTTAAGATTGCTGTTTGCTGTTTTTAGGGTGAAGTTTTAATTGAAATGATTCAGGTAAAAAACCACTGGCCATATCTTAACACAGGAAAAGTAAATGTTTGAAAACAGATAACATCTTCTATAGAAATGCATGTGGCTGCAAGACACAATTTCAGGAAATAGTTACAGAACTGCCGCAATTTCTTCACAATTTGACATGATTTGTTCCCATTCATGTGTTTCTTTTTCTCTGCTGATAGCTTTCCACCGCAGCGTGTGTCTTTGTGCTGTTTTCGTCGATACTCTTTTCCTATTTGGTTTTGTTGTCATTTGCATGACTTCTAACTGGGCATCAAGCCTTAATGGATAAATCTGAAGCTGTTTTCTGACTCATAAGTTTTATGCTGTATTCGAAAGCTTAAAGTTCTTAATAAAACCACAAAATAAAAATAAAAAACACTTCTGTCAACTCTCAGATTATACATTTCACAACATGTCTATCTTCCTTTTTTAAAAATCTCTTGTCAGTATTCAGAAGAGAAAAATCTTAAATTCCCCTTAAAATTTGGGAAGTGGTACATTTTTAAACAGTGCAGAAGTCCAAGTGATGCAACAAAGATACCGCAGAAAGAAACGATTGTTTAAATATATATTTAGTGGCACTACATTCACCGTTTTCTGAAGCTTTCTCAAGATCACGAGTAGAAGCTGCTATTTGTTTTTTTTCTTTTAGTTATAAGAGTTGATGATTAAAAAAAAATTGTGTAAGACATGCTTATGTCTGAGGAGATGAAAGCCCAAAACTGTGAATGAGATTTTGCATATAGACTAGCTACTTGGTTCTGCTTTCAGGACCCCTCCAACCTGCAACATGACTGCTTCCTGGTGCATTGTTTTTTTGGGTGGGGGGGAAAGAAATCCATTGATTGAATTGATCATATTTATTATATGACATCAGCAGATTAAAATACATGTTTACTATGTACATATTTGTAACAGGAGTGTTAGATAAAGTGCGAAATACAGTTTTTACAAAACCAAAACAAAGAAAGAAAAAGAATTTCGTGGAAGACCATCACACCCGTTGGCCTTGCCCCACAGTTTCATTGCTTTGTGATGGGTCGCCCCCCCGTTTGGAGGCTGGATTGCTCAGTGCTGGTTGTGGGACGGTTTGGCACGATTCAGGTGACAATGTCACAAGGGGATGAACACTTTTGACTCACTGTTTTTCTTTTTTTCTTTTTCTTTTTTTACATGAATGGACATTGACACATACAATAGATCAGCCTTTTAAGGCTGAGAATGTTTCCACTTTGAGAAAACAGTCCACATATTATCTAAGAAACGGTGTCAGAAATCCAGCATTGTTGCTAAGGGTTAGTATGTGAGGGGGGGGGGGCACACTGCTCAATGACCACACAGCTCAAACGTGTATTCAGCGTCCTGTTCACAGGTGGAATAACTTTGTAGTAAATATAACATGACAAGCCCGGCCTTCCAGTTTTTCGTCGCATTTTTCTTATCAATTTGTTCATAACAGCCATTCTTGTGTTCGTAATTTCAGTATTTTTTGTCATCTTCCCCATCAATAAGACATAGACGGTGACCAAGAGACAATATGATAGTCTATAAGAACTGGAGAACAGGCACACACTTATTTGCATGTACGTATTTCAGCACTTCTTTTTTTTTTCAGTGTATTTTTTTCAGCAGCGACAAAAGGTTCATCAAACCTGTCCCCCCCCGGCTTCTGTTATTGGTACGCCCCGGTTCCTTCCCAACGGCAGTGATAGATGCGCAGGTACCAGGTGAGGAAGAGGATAGTCTGTCACTGCTGCCCGACCGGCTCCCCCGCGACAACCTGGCTGCTCAGAAAGTGTCCGGAGGGTGTTGTCTCCACATCTGGCGATGTTACTTTGGGCTTTTTTTTCGAGACGGCCGAGGCTGGGCGCAGGGCCTCGGATGAGAGTGTCACACACTAAAGTGGGTGGAGCACAACAGAAAGGCATCTCCCGCTCTTCATCCTCCCCTGCAGCCACACTGCCACCTACTGGAACCTCTCTAGCACCCTTTGTCCCCCCCCC
>CAJRST010013335.1:5527109-5591314 GCA_907169785.1 Menidia menidia | reverse complement strand
AGGCCTCCCGTGGTCACTTTGGATTTGCAGGATGAATGTGAATGTGTCCCGAGGCTTACAGAACAAATGCCTTGTCAACACACATCTCCATGAGTGACAACATCATATAAGTGTGACAGCACTGTCCACTACATCTACATATTTGGACATGCTCAGGATTTATACAATTTAACAGTTAGGCTGATTTGGTTGGGTGGAAACATGACATGAGAGACACCAAGCCTGATGTGTTTTGACTTGTCTTAACACTGTGCAGTGGTGTGCAATACTGCCTCCTGCTGGTCATAACAAGAAGTTGTATATACATTTATTTATAGTACAGAGCCATGAGGTGAGGCCTGGTCATTATCTTTAACTCAAAGATTCTCATTGGGAAAATGTATTTTGGGGTTAACAGTATAGAAATTGAAAATTAATTCTATAAATATAAAAAAAGAATCCGTGAAGTCAAGCTACTTTTTTATCACCAATGAGACCATGGACAATGATGATCATATTATGGTGATTTAAATTTATTTATTTGTCTGAGTTATTGCAATTTCCAGGTTTTGCATCAGATGTGAAAGGAATATCAGATGCACATAGGAAAGAACATACAATCCTGTATTATTATTCTTAAATAGTTCTCTAACAGTTATATAAGGAGGTTTACTAAATTTCATGCACAAAGAGCACAGTATTTCTGTAGTTATGTGGAGTGCTGGAACACCTTTAGTCAGCTTCTCGACAAAAAGATTAGATTTTAGTTCCTGGCAAAAAGCAAATCCTACCCTGATTGGCTTGCTGATATCTCAAAGAGGCTTAACGCGAGTGCTCAAACAATTCACAATTCATTCATTCATTTCATGCCAGCAAAAAATCTCTACCAGAGAAATGCATTAAGTTAGCCCAGATTATGTCATCTGGCCTTTTTTAGCACACTGAACACTCTCATGGCAACACTTCCAGGTATATTTTAATTCAGCACATTACTTGTATTACTCTGTCCATCTCATCCAGCATAGAAAACGTGGTTATTCGTGGCCCATCTATTCAGTCTTTTGAGAGTAAATGAAGAGCAGTGCTTTGTACCTGACTCTTCTCGACAGACGCAGTGTGCTTGTCACACATGGCGCTGATCTCCATCCCTCTCTCTCGTTCTTTGTCACCCTGCCGAAAGAACTCCTCCATGATCCTCTCCGTCCACTGCCGGTATAAGGGCAGCGCCTTGGTGGGGTTGCTCAGGTCAGCGCAGTGCACCATGTTCCTCAGGACCTGCAGCACACACGCACAACGTGGCATGCTCACGTTTAAGTTTCCATGATGCAGGTTAAAGTCTGAAACACAGCGATGAGCGCGGGTTACCTGGATTCTCTCTGTGTAGTGGTCCAGGAGCAAAACTCCAGAACTTGTCACCCTCTTGGTCTCCACCATGGTCTTCAAATCAGCCAGCAGAGTCATGTGTTTGGACATGTCTGTGGCCAACACCTGCAGATAGATTGTTAGTTCTAAACCACCCTGGCAAAAAAAAAACTTGATTTTTTTCTCATTTAGTTTCCTAAAACTTTGGTGCTCACAGTTTCAGAGACATGCCCGGACACACTAAAGGAGTTCAAAGCCCACTCTAAATCAAATTTGAAGAAAATTCAATTTGTAAAGCATGTTTGAATCAAACACACCTGACCTAAGTTTTGTGGCACAATAAAAGGAGACAAATAAAAAGCAAATAAGCAGGCACAGATTTAAAGTAACAAGAGGAAACGCCAAGTACATCTGAATAAAAAAGTACTTAATTAAACTTTATGTATAAAATGAATATACATGCTGTTGCATCATTAAAAGTATCAAAGGTGTCTCTAAGAATTAACTAAATAGGGGGGGAAAATCACATCATACACGGTGCAGAAACTGAGGCTGAAGTTAAACAATGAGGATAGCATTAATAATCATATTTTCTAAACTGCCCACCATGGGACAGACTTCTTTTGAACAGTATAAAATGTGCAAAGTAAAAGAAATACGACTGATGTAAAACTATTAGGTCATCTTTCAAATTGGTCTGTTCGGTCCGTTTTTGAAGAAGTAGTGCTCCCTTACCATATCGATGACAAGCTTGCGAAGGCTCTGGCGCTGGCGTTTGGTGAGGTTCTGGAAGATGTCGCAGTTCTCCTGGTGCAGAAGCTTGAAACCCACGGCGAGGTGGTGGTTCTCCAGAACCGACTCGTCATTATACATGAGGGCCAATTCTGAGTCTGAGCAGAGGAAAAGGGGGCGTGGGCACAGGCTGTACAGGTATGGAGGTATGCCCTAATGGCTTTGTCCGGGTGTGCACTCACTGGTGTTGATGAGGAACTGGTTGGAGACCCCGGGGTGGTCCACGTCATGAATAGCTGCAGCGAACAGAGCAGCAAGGATCTCCAGATCAGTGAAGACAGCCTGAGAGGATGAGAGCAGCATGAAAAAGAGGCAACTGAGGGAGTTTTGCATAGTGAAAAACAAGACTTTGTAGTTAACTTCTTGATAATAAATATTTTACGGCAACAGATTAGAGATAATGAAGTCCAAAGCAATCAACTTACAAACTGCAAAACACAGTCATTCAATTACTTTAAATTACAAATATCAACTCATCAAACTAAAAAACCTATGGTTTTAATTGACTCTCAGTTTCTGAAATGTTCAATTACCAATGTCTTAGTTTCAACTCATGTTGAATAAAAACAGAAAATTAAAGCAAACCTTTTAAATTCCCAGTGCTCAGTTAAAAAACAAAACAAAATCCTTCTATGTTAGCAGGAAAAAATGAGTAACTTACATTGGTATATCTGCTGAAAGCCTCAGGCCTACTTTTTATTCACATACCGTACTTTTTAAGAAGACATGAAAAAGACCCCTTTTTTAAAAAGTGCACGTGTGTGTGGACCTACATCCAGAGCCGGAGTGGAGAGGAGAACATGTGTGGACTGGGCGACATCTGCAGCATGGAGACTGTTGTGGTAAGCTACGTTTCCATGGTAATGGTCCTCCAGGGTCATCACATAAGTGACAAAAGTGTCGACAGGGATACGAAATGTCTTCAACAGCTCCCGCTCCTGAGGCGGGTGGGAGAACAGGGTGCGCATTAGGAAAGACGGCAAGAAATACTGAAAGAGGAATCCTGCAGATTCAGTCTTTTTTGTACCTGGAAGATGGCGTACATGATGCAACTAAGAGGTCTGTTGTTGGAGAACTCTGCTACTCTGAATATGTTAAAACTCCACTTGTCCAGGTCCTCCAGCTCCTGGTTTGCCACCACACACACAGAAATATAGAATGTGAACCATTACGTCAGGCAGGATGGGCTCAAACAGTCCAACAGGTGCTCAGTTCAGCAGGGGGGCTTGCTTAGGGGAGACAGGACCAAAATATATAGCCGCAATGACTGCACCATTACCGTAATGAATCTTACTAGACTCTGAGAGAAAAGCTTGTGAAAGTAAACACATAAAACCTTGTATACAGCAAAGAATGGCAGCAAGTGACAAAACATTTGTTTGCAGTTATCTGCTAAAACGGCTAAGCAGAGCTAAAACTTGTTGCTGGTTTTGAAAAAAGTGTGGAGTTTTGATGGCATCCACAGACGTACTCTAATACTCTCAGTAAATGGACAAATAAAATAGCATTTACTTACTAAAAATACCTTCAATCATTAAAAGACAGTCACCAAATGAGACTCTTTAAACATCTGCTGGTATTCTGAATGTTTGCTGCAACAGATTTGGAACTGTAAACCACAAAATGGCAAAACAAAATTCTCTGAAATGAATCTGCGATGTCTTATTGTGTCTTCTCCAAACACAAATCTCACGGTTAGAAATAACAAACTGTGTCTCTTTTCCTTAAAAACTTTAACCTGTAACATTCTCAAATAAATACTTTTACTTAAAAGGTTTGTTACTTACATTTAGATTAATTTAGTAAGGACGATAAGTCCTTTGATGTGTGACTGCATTACACTACATACTTAAAGAAGCATGACAATGTAACAGGCCGAAGTGTAAGATTTAAATGAAAAGTGGTATGTTTTTGACACGATGGATGACATTAAGGAGACGGCACTGCAGATGAAGCAGATTCAGAGCAGTAAGTTATTTCTCATTCCTCAAGTAAACTGTTGAAATACTTCAAGCAGATTTGATTGCCAATACTTTTTTCTTTACTTTCACCTCAATAAATGAACAGAATCCGGTGTTCTGCTTTTTAAAAAAAAAGTGTCTTCTACTTCTACTTGAGTAAAGACAGTGCATTTTTTGCAACCTCTGTGCAAAGCACACAGACACAGGATTTTTCTTGGTGCAAGTAAAACATTAAGCCAAGGTGTAAATAAAGACAATGCCTTAGGAAAAGGTAACTTCGACTTAGTTCTAAAGAAAAATGATTTTTTTCAGACCGTAAACGTGTTGATTTGTGTAACTTCCTCCCTGTGTCAGAATGACCTGGGCAGAAAACAACACCTTGGCAAGCTCGTCCTCCTGGTCTGTGTTGACCCCGAAGCGAGGCAGTGACGCGCTGGAGAGGCTGGAGCTGTGAGACAGTTTCTTCACTCCGCTGATGTGACTCATGGATTTCTCTTTGAGAGTCGGAGAGGGGATTTCCACATCGTTCTGCTTGTCTGCGGATAGTCACAGGGGGCGGACACACGTGAAATAATGTGCTGTTATTTGCTCTGTATTTATTTTGTTCATACACGTGACATGAGGAGGAATCAGATGGAGGTCTCACTCACCCAGAAATGTGCTGGAGATGTATTCAGACACCTGATTTCCGGAGCGACTCATCTCCGACAGATGTGAGAGTTCTCTGTTCAGCATCCTCCTAAACTGTGGAGTAAAATCAAAGCAGAGATTCAGTCCGACTCAGAAATCCTTCTCTGAAGTACTTGTCTCATTTTGTGTGGAATGAAAGGAAGGATTGATTTTCTAAGCAGAGCATGAACAAGTCCAGAGGTTTGGAGGTCGCAGCAAACCTCCTGCTCAAATGTCGATGTGTCAACTGATTGGTTCAGAGATGCCCTGATACCTTGTTTGAGGCCATTTCCCCGACAGAACGATGTGTCTGAATGGTCTCCAGCTGGTCCAAGCACCAGTCCAGCTCCTCCAGCGTGTCCTGGGCGAGCTGCTGGTACTGCTGGTCCGATAGAGCCCTCGGACTGACACACACTCCCCCCACAGGAGACCTCCTAAAAAAAGGGGAAGGCGTTAGAACAACAAGAAGACTTAAGCTTTAACAAGCTCTCAACAGCCTAAATGCCCAATGTCATCAGTTGTTGATTAACTTTTTCAATTTGTATGTCTGTCAAGAGCATTTAGATGGAAAAACGTTTTACTGAATTTAATTCTATGGGTCTTAAGCCAAACTAAAGACAAAGTTTAAAAAATGCCTGGGCTTTTTAGGGTGGACATAGCAAATATTACATCTTTCACGGTTCGTGACAAAGTCTTAGATGTTGTAGATGATCATGTTCCATACGATCATTAGAGGAAAGGCACATATAAAATATGTGCAGATGTGCTGAGCTTAAAATGATAAATAGTGGTAGGTACAGATTTGATTATAGTTTTATAAATTAATTCAAATATCAAATAGGTGTAAAAGTGGAATAATTGAGGAAATTCTGTGTTACTGACTTGACAGTTGGAGTGGAGACGTTGGCAAGGATGGTGAAGTTGCTCCGAACTGATCGCAGACTGGCCAGAACCTGAATCACCACACAGAGCACAATTATGTGTATCCAGAACAACTCCAACCAAATGTGGCAAATGTGTAATCTAATGCTTTGAATCATTTTCCATACATGATTGTTGTTTTAAAAAGTCCATTTCCTTAACTATCGTTTTATAGAAAAAAAGTTGACGACTTAGACGTCTGAAGCCGCTTGAAACACAGTTTTCACGACAGTTCACCGAGAAAAATGTTGCTCTTGGTCTCACTTACTTGAGCAAAAGGCGTGACGATGAAGTCTTCGGCCGTGTGCCTGAGAGGAAGGAGAGTCGGGAAGGTTGGAAAAGAGACAGTGAGAACTTACGGAAAGACTCGAGAATGGAAATCAATAGGTACATTTGTTTCTCTCACCCTTCACTTGCAAGGGAAGAGTTACGAGACACGGCCTTGGGTGACATGTCGTAGTCTGAGTCAGAGCGGTACAGGAAGGACTCTCTTCTCTGGCCCTGAGGGAATGAGGTGTTCAAGGTGAGGCTTGGACTCTGCGAGCCCAGAGGGGTGTGAGCCGGGGACAGACCATTCTCCGCTTCATAACTGGAACACAGTATCGATGATCAGAGGAGACAGAAAGTAAGTATTTTGTTCAGCTCTATGCAGGATTAAATCAGTGGTCGTAAAAAACAAACAAAAAAACAGATGTGAACCTGTCAGTGTCTGCTTGTGTGATGGAGATGCGAGGGGGGATGCGGAGGGGGAGCGTGGTGGGACGCGACATGTCGCTGAGGACCTCCGGTGAGCGGGTGCGGTCTCGAGGGCGGAGCCAGCAGGGCACCTGACGAAACAAAAGAGAGACTTTGTGGAAAACGATGAGTGGACCCATCTCAACTTTGAAGCTGAGCATTGTAGCTACACACCCAGAGACACGCCTCACGATTCAAGACTAAGGTGGCAACTGCTTCAAAACTCCACACAATGTCATATACTATCTAGTTTGATGTAATTGTTCCCAGATATGCATTTGAAATCAAACTCTTTGTCCAGTCCAATCTACTCTGAATACCCTCCCAGTAAGAAGCACCACAGCAGTGTAATGTCTTTAAATCTGTATGGGTATATGTGATCTTTGCTCTCATGCAGACATTAGGATCTGGCCTTTGTGCAGCCCAAGAACATCTGGAGCTATAGAGTGCTATCAAATTGAATTAAAATCCAATCTTTAACTCGAGAGTGAAGCCAGTGCTGCTTTATGGTTACATGACATGGAAGATGACGAAGACCGTCTCAAACAAAGAAGACATTCATCCAAATCTGCTTGAGAAGAATCTTTGAGATTCACTGGTTAGATAAGATAAGCAACATCATTTTGTGGAAGGCAACACAACAGCAGCCTGCAGAAAATTAAATCAGAAGAGGATGCGGTTGGACTGTGCAAAAGCAAGTATGCTGTAGTGTGGAACCCAAAAAGGGACGGGGGCCGTAAACCCCTACAGTTTGTACATTTCATGTCCTTTGAACCACGCAAAACAAACTGAGACTACCTGAGAAATCCCTGCCAAATGTCCAGTATTCTTTAGCTCTGATTTGGTGTAGCTGTAACCATTGAACCCACACCTACACGTAGGGTAAATTTAGAGGCAACAATTAACCTGGCAGGAATGTTTTTGACAGTGGGAGAATGCTGGAGAACCAAGTGAGAACCCTTGCATACATGGGACTTTGACCACAACACCACTGTGCACTCCTGATGTGACTTTTGAGATAAACAACTTGTCTAAATAAATGTATAGAGATGATATACATATATATACTTATATATGAATAAGTGCTTTTGCTCAAAGAAGGCTCCTAACTTAGTAAGACCGAACAGAAGTATCCAATTAGCCATGAAAAGGACTGAATTCATTGAATGTTTGACTTGATTCAACCAAGGACAAACTGGAGCCTCAGTTCAAAGGAAAGGACTTAACACATATATGTCTATTACATACACATCAATCATATATTTTACATATACGTTTTAGAAAGATAACTTAATATAAAAAGCTGGTAAAAATTGTGCATACAACTATTTTGCTGCCACATAATTACTGTAGTGCTATTTAAATTATTCAGGTATTAGCCAGGTTTCTATCAAATTTCAAACAATCTTTCAGAGAAGCTACAAAGAGATAAATCAGACATTTCTATGGACTAACTTGAGGCTAATAATCGGGGCTATGTAGAGCAACAAGATTGTGGCAGTATAGACTGTAGCGACAGTGGCTGCTATCAAATCCAGATCAATATGGTTGTTTTTGTACAGTGCAGGTTCTTGATAAAAGTACTATGAAAGCACTTTAAAGATACAGTCCTATGCATCCATCTATTTTTCATACATATAATCCAGAGTACATTCTGAATCCTGCCTCACGCCAGTCCATCACGGTGCCAAACCACCATGCAAGCTCACTCACGGAGGTAAATTTAGAATCACTGGTTAATCTCGCCTGCATGCTTTTGGCCACTGGGAGGAAGCTTGAGAAGATTGAACCCAGGCATTCACAGAAGAAACATCCAAACTCCATGCAGAAAGGCCCCAGCTGAGATTCAGAACAGGAACCTTGAGGTGACAGAGCTAACCACCAGGCTGCTGTGCACCCCCAGAGCTGTTCACTCCAATTACATTCAAATTTAGTCCAGTCACTGGAATCCATCTATGATCCTGTTCGGTAAAGGAAACAGTAGTCCTAAAGGAACATGAGCCTAAAAGAGAAAAGCAAAACTTATCTGTGGCAGGTTGACAAAACAAAAGACGAAGCGAGCTCTGCCTCTTGAGTTGCTTTTAGCTGGAATATCACATCATAACTGGGGTGCTGCCAGTCAGTCATTTGAGTTAATTGGTTTGTGACTTAGAGTTCTAAGAGCTGCTGAGTCACATCAGTCTAATCTTTGTCAGGTCACATACGACTCATAAAGCTGTTTTACGTCTCCTTACTGGGAATCAAGTCTTCCCAACAGGCAAAACCTTTTAAAAGCATGCATGAACTATCTGCTTATTAGAGGAAGATTTTTTAGATGAATATTGTCTCTAATCATATTTTCTTATTCAGCTACAGAAAAGGTCTAGACAGACTCTCTCTACCTTCTTAAAAAAGGAAGCTTTATGTTGATTAGGTATAGACTGTAATGAAGGTACAAGTTAAAAAGAAGTACATTTCAGAGAGTTTTGTCTGTGGCCGTTGTCATGTTGCTTGTGCTTCGTAGTGATACTCGGAAGCACAAGCAATGGTTTGTCTTTCAGCGCCATACTATCATGACACATTGTCAGTACATATTTGAAATGACAAGTTGCATGACAAAGACTGGATGGAAATGGGCTCTCCCAGCTGGGGTCCATGGCTCTTTTATGCTCCAAGAGACCTCGGCACGCTGCTGTGCCTGTGTTACCTGGAGACTGGGCGAGAGTCTCCTGCTCCTCCCCCTGCGCAGCTCAGCCCCCAGTGTGGCCCCAGACGTGTATGAGCGGCTGTAGCGAGATGACTCCGCCTTCTCCCCAGCATCTGGTACATCAGTGTCATTTCCCTGTGAGGCAGGGGAGAGAATTGATGGGGAAAACAGGACAGTGAAAAGATTAAACTAACTATCAATTGAAAAAAAGATAAGTTTCAGCAATGAAATTGTAGAAACTTGTCCAATGGCGTCATCATTTTTGGCAGATGGTAGTATTTGAGTGGATTTGTCACATATAGATTCTTGAAAGTGAGGAGGACTCCGCTGAAATTTAGTCTGCGAGCTAATAATGTAGGTGTGTTTACGCACGTCTTGCTGTAAACGTGGGATTTTGGCAGTGTGTGTGTATCTCAGATAGGGCCTCTACAGGCTGAGCTCTTAGAGGCTGATCTGCACTGCAGTACCGTAGCAACAAAACACTGGGGGAATGGCAGCAGTTGCTAGGCAACAGTGCCTTGTTGCTTCCATGCCGCGTTTGATGTTGTCCAGACCCAGACGTGAATAAATGCTCGCATCCCCACTTACATGCACTACACACACATTCACAAGTGTTCGAGCAGTTGCTTAACATAATCAATGAGAGAGTGTTTGAATAATGCATAGTGTCACGTCCTTCAGCCAAGATGCCATCTTTAACAGAAAATAGCTCATTTATGTGGAACACTCATTTAGCAAGAGATCATTTACATAGAGGTGCTGTGACAGAGGGTATCATACAGGCTGAAGTGTACTCATTTTCCACTTGGACCTCCAAAAGTTTGTCCAGACTTAGATGGCAGGGTCAAAGAAAGTCACATGATGGTATGTCTCTCACAGACACACACAAACACACACACCTATCCCTGTCTTTCATATATTGTGGGGACGCAAAACAAGGCAACGCTTTCTGTGGACCAACCTGGCAGGGACAAAGAAAGTCACATGACTGTATGTCTCTCACAGACACACACACACACACACACACACACACACACATACGCTGTCCAGTTCTACTGCCTGCCCTGCCATCTCTCTTCACTGTGGCTACTTCAGAAACGGTTCAGTTTCCCCTCACTGGTCACATTTCCTGTCTCACCTCTTCTCCAGTCACCGACAGCACACTGCGGCTCTTCTTCATCCTGATTGGCTCGTTCTGGGCCCCAGGGCGGAGCGTTCCGGAACCCAGGCAGCAGAGCAGGTGGAGAGCCAGGACCGGAGAGGTCAAAGGTCACTGCAAGCTCAAACCGGGGTCAGACCGGGTCACAACCGGCCCCCATTGGAGCTGACTCAGCCAGCCAACCGAACCGCCGTGCCCGTGTCCACGCCTCGAGCTTCAGAGGGCGGGAATCTGGTGCCCACCTGCCGCCAAACAGTCAGGGGGCATTCATGAGCCCCCTCAGTGCAGGTTCAGTTAGAGGTTAGGCAGGTTGTTTTGCTCCGTCTTTCCAAAATATGGTGGGAAAAACCATTTAAAAAATCAGAAAATTACCATCACCCTGCGTGGTTTTCTCACATCCTGATGGACCCGATCCCAGTCAGAGTTCATAATGACGCCACAAGAGGAAAAACCTCACAGGAAGTTCTCTGAAATATTCATCCAAACTGGAGAACTGCTCGCATGGTGTCTACCACTGGGAAGGGTTTCCCACCGAAATCCAGTTGTCCAAAAGTAGAGAATCCACGGGCATTTATTGAAGATGCGGCACTGGCTTGCTCTTGTCTCGTTTAGGTTTTTCACAAACCGATTTGTCACTTGGATCCACAGTCTGTTTGGCAAGTCCTTTTGGATGTGGCTGCCTCATCTGGGAAGTCTAACTGTAAAAAAATCCTGGCTTGGCTTTGCAGAATATCTCCCCTGGAGTATATGTCCCTGAATGGAAACAGAAATTAAGAGTCAGAGTGAGCAGGCATTCAAGAGTCATCAGTTAGTTTTACTGTTCACTGTTTTCTAAACAGTAAGTAATGACACACAAAATAGCTGGAAAACCCATATACACACATCTTCAGGGCTCACCTTTTGCATACGGGAAATTTATTTTCACATTCCGCCTACCTCGTGCTCGAGAAAATGCATCCAATTAAATATGAATGAATATTGCCATTTCTGGACTAGATTCCGGAGGAATGATGGGCCAACTGATAAATTAGTCAGAAAGAGGGCAGCCCTGACAAAATATTTTGGACTGTTGTGGCCTTGAAGGAGCAATAGCTACAGTTTGGCTAATTCTGAGCAGATGCTGCAACACCAATGTTCTCCTGTGTTATATAATTACTCTGAGCAGTCCGAGTTGACCTACTTCCATTGGATGGGACAGATTCAGCATATCAGAATGTATCCGAATAAGCTGATCCACGGAGAGAAGTGGAAAACGACTTCTACCAGGGTCATGGAGAACACACCCTCTCGGTGAGAGGACTTCCACGGCGTGCTCAGCACGCATCCGCGGAGTGAAAGCCGATTTGTGCAGAGGAATCAACACATAGTGACACAGTGACATATATACGCACAGTCACCGGGCAAATTGAACATAGACACACACACACCGCGACTGCCACCAGCAGCACAGCCTTCACTCCAGATCAAGCAGCCTGTACGACCAGGCGCCAATGCATCAACAAGGAGCCCAAGCACCAACCTGCTGTTCTGTTACAAAACATCCCCAATGTGAAAACGCGCGTGAGGAGACTGCCCCTGCTGTCATGCCCGTCTGCACAGACTGAGAGAGGTGTGTGTCAGACCGCCACGCACATGCACGCGTACACGCACGTCCACGCACACTCTCGCGGAGGCTGCAAGATGCAAGAATGAAAACACACTCACCTTGGTCGCCTGAAGATCAGCGGAGCGCTGGGGCTGAGCCTCGTCCTGCTCTCACTCGTCTTCTCCCCCCTCTGTCTTCCCGGCTCTCTCTGTCTGTCTGTCTGTCTGCAGACATTGCAGTGTGTCACCACGGCGAGGGGGGAAAAAAAAACACTTGCCGTTCTCATGGATATCCGCGGCTTCACCAGCTTCCCTCCCTCCCTGTCTCTCCTCTCCCTCTCCCCTGCCACAGTGGTCTCCCCCAGCCACCCCCTCCCACCAACTCCACCACAGCCTCCATGGAGAAGCCCATCTCTCCTCCCTCCCTCCTCCTTTCACACGCACAGTGTGTCCATTAATCCCATACAAACGTCTCCGCTCCTCCTCTCTCTCTCTCTCTCTCTCTCTCTCTCTGTTTCTTTTTTTCAATCTTTTTTTTTATCTGGCAGTGCCTTTATCCCGTTTTATTAGCGGCCATACACCCATCCTGTTTCTATAGTCAGGCGTCATTGCTCTCCACAACACACACACCCACACACTGAGCGTATTTTTATTGATGCACACCACTCACGCTGACAAAATCACAATAAGCATGAACGTCTCTTAGCTGTTCCTCTATGTTTTTTTTTGTTTGTTTCCTCCTTATTTGCTACGTCCTTTTTACAGCCATTCAAGGGCATTTACCCACTTGAAGCCAAACTAATGCTGTAATGCTGTATTTTCTCTTTCATTCACCAATTTGGAACAGATCTTCATTCAGTGTATGGCCCAGGTTGTTTTTTGTTGTTAAGCTATGGTTAATAATGGACAATGTATATTGTTGCATTTGTAGTAGGCATGGCAATCGAGCCCATCGTCCACTTCAAATCCAAACAGAGGATACCTTTTCCTTGTCTTTTCATTGTAAGTCATCTGGGACTGTTGTTGTTGTTGTTCAGCGAAAGAAAAGACAGCAAATCCTTACAGATGGAATGCTGGAGTCAGAAAATCGTTGACATTTCAGCTTTTAAGAAATCCTGAGAATAATCCAAACTAAAACGATGATATCAACACAGAAAACACCCTTAAATTAGACCCACATAACCACATTTTATACATTCAGACGACCAACTAAATCTGTGCAGCCTTTTCACTCCAAGAGGTGGTGTGATTCACACACACAAAGTGTTCTTCACGTGGCACTGAGGTCATCTGTTATTCTCAAATAGCTCTTGAAAGCATTATCTAGATTTGATTCACACCCCTGACCTGCGCTGATTGTTTCCTGTTTAAAGTGAAAGCACAAAGAAGCTTTGCATCCAAAAAGATAAATAGAAAAAAAAAAAACTAAATCACAGGCCACTAAACCATCCCAACGATTAATCATGAGGAAAAGAGGAGAGAGAGATGGAGATAAAGAGAGAGAGAGCAGGCCAACAATTAATTATATGAGTGAAGAGGAGTGATACAAGGAGGAACAAAACAGGAGGCAGCATAAAAACAGAGGTATGAGAACAGAATAAAACGGACAGCTAATTTAATAACAAAAACAAATACTGGATAAAATGTACATTTTGTCAGAGCTAGATTGTCCGTCAGTATGTTTTTTAATTGTGCGCATCATGAATATCTTGAAAAATTGTCGGTTAAAGTGAACATCAAATTCTACTGAGAGATTTCTCATTTGTCCAACACCGTCTCTGGTTTTCTGAAAATATGCAAAAGTGCTGACTGGACATACAATTCTGCTGAACGGAGGGAAATTTCGAATCTGTAAAATGTCGACTATGTGTTGAAATAAAGTCCAGGTTCCTGGTGTGTGGGACATAGACACATCTTCTGTTGTGTGAACGGACTCTTTCTAAATGATCTTCAATGTGTCATGTGCTCTGGTAAAAAAGCGAATCCAATATTTTGCTAATCATGTAAAAAGCACATTTAATGCAAAATAGAAGGAAGAAAATAGGGAGTCACATTTTATTGTCTTTTGAAAATGATCACATCAAGGTCTCTAACATATCAAGGATCCTACTTTGGGATAAAAATGAATTCACAAAGATAATTTTCCATCTACAAAAATATATACACAATATTATATAACACTACACTGATGTAATTTTGTCCACTGGACATTAACAGTGTTTGGATCCACAGCACAGGATGCCAAACATTTAAAAACTACATATGAACTACAGCAAAAGTGTAAAGAAAATATTTTGCCTGACAATGAATATTAATAAAACAAACTATGTCTCTAAAGCTAGCCTATGACCAAAAAAACACGATAGCTGGCTGCACAAATTGAATTGTTCTCTTAAGAGGCTTCAGGCTGTCAGAGCCATTCATCTGCAAACAGACTCAAGGTGGCACCATTTATCTCAGCTCGACAACAGAAAGAGCTGAACAGAGACCACGTCTTTTAAACAAGTCACCTCTGTGTGACTCCACGCATCTGAGTTTTATTAATCAGAGCGGTAAACCAACCACTTGCTACCTGTGCTTGTTACCAGAGCTTTTAGAGGAAAAAAACATCGAAATCACTCACCAGATCTAACAAGCTGCCATCACCGAGGTTTGCAGAGAAATAGGAAATATTTATAGCTTTGATATCAAAACACACCCAGAGTTACTTCTGAAGCTAAAATCTAAGAGTGATTTAACACCTTCATTTCAAAGCCAGAAAGGGGCTAGTAAAAATGAAACATGAGAGTTGTTGGCTTGAATAAAGATCCTTAAAACAGGCGTATGCATGCAAGCGGTCTCTATTAATACTGGCTGAGGTCTGACAGAATGCTTCACTTTGTTGGAGTCTCTTTTTCAGCCCACGTGCTATCAAACATCTAAAGATAGAATGAAAATACATGTCACGCATGTAGATTTTTCTGAAGATGATGGTCTGACAGGGTTAAAACAAACCGATAGCTCAACAACAGAATCCTCTGTTCAGAAGTGGTGAATGACTGTTGGAAATGTCAAACATAAGAAATATCCACAATCATATAAGCTAAAAAATCCATAAACAGACCACAGTATTGCTTAATGATGTCATTTCGGATAACGTAACTGATTACTTCTAATCGTCTTCCTCGTCCTCTTTATAATCACCCTCAGGCACCCACAGTCCAGAGTCAATACATCTCCTCAGATGGTATTTTCCTTCCTACAGAGAGAAGGGCAGACGTCAATGCTGAGGTTCGCTTTTAACTGTCAAAATCTGCTCTTTCGGGGTGAGATACTCACTGACCTGTGGGTCCAGCTTGTTCATGGCTTCATGTAGCAGCTGAACGTTCTTCTCGTCGAAGCTCCTCTGTAATTCCTACAAGAGACAAGCCATCAGAGGAATGGCAAGACGCTACAGACCTACAGGGCTGAGGGCACCATGCTGGTGTGCCCAGTCTGGATATTAGTTAGTGTGAGGGCAGAATTTCTCCTGCTGCTACAAAAAAACTGAATTGGATCTAAATTTCACTGCCACACAACGACTTGCACTGAGTAAATTACAGAGGCTGAATGTTTTATTCATTCTTTCTTTCTCACCATATGCGCAGACTTAGTGGATGCTGCCATTTATCTGGCACAGATAGATAACTGTTACTGGCACAGCCTCTTGTGCAACCACATGTTTCTCATCACCCAAAAAAGCAACACACTTCCTATCAGTGAATGCTTCAAATTCTACTGTGAACTGTTATCTGAAAAAGAAACTAGTCACAACAGCTACCAGGTTGTTGAAGTTAGTTTATTTTTGGAGCCTTTTCAACACCTATCCAAATCTTTTGGTTTATCTGAGACTGTTAGAAGAGAAAGAAAGGATCCAGCCTGGAGAATTATGAGCCCATCCTCCAGTCTAGCTAATACTTCTGCAAAGAAAAAAAAAGTAAAATACAATATGTGAAGAAGATAAAGGGATAGACCGAATGATGGAGGCCTTTTGGTAGGAAAATGAGTTGACACTCATATTTTTAGCTGGATTAAATAAAAACATCCGAGCTATGGCTTTACTCAAATGCAATCAGTGCACATAATGCAAATAATTCATATATTTATATAGCGGAAGATGCAAAACATCAGAAACTATGACTGTAAAACCACATCAATCTCTGGGTGACGTCTCTATTTAAGTGAGTTCATGGTCTCGGAGCAGACTGTGGCGAGAATAAACCACAAGGCCAACAAGGCAGAGAGCTGGAGGTTGGACAGGAACCCAACATTCATTTTTAAGTGTTTCCTTATTAATAATGCTTTAAAAGTGTTACTGATAATATGCGTTAAACAAATGGATATAATATCTTCTAGTTGTGAAATAATCTCTTTAATTCCTTGCTAGGACCGTGCTGTAACTCCACTCAAGTAACTTTCAGGAAGCCATTATCCACAAATCTGAGAGTCGTCCTCAGTTACACTGTCCTACCTGATTTTTGTCTTATCACTGACCATTTCAACATAAAGCATTAAAAAGTGTAATACATGTCATACAAGTATTTTTTTACAAACAAAACATCAGTAAAAAAATAACTTTCTTTTAAAGAATATGGGTGTCCATGTTTTTTCTCTCCTTTACCCTTGGTAGTGATTCATAGACCTCTACTGGGTCTAAACCGCCCGGGCCCAGTCTCTTCTGCCTCTCCTCGTCCTCCAGCTCCTTCATGGCACCCTCCATCCGCATCTGTGCACATCTGCGGACCCGTTCTTTCAGCAGCTCCAGTTCACGGTCAAACGCATCCAGGTACGGCTTATCCGCAGTCTAAAGCGGGGACGAAAACAGCCCATTTGACCACATCCTCCCAAAAAAACCACAACGTTCCTACAAGTCAGACCACGTATCAATAACCCCGAACCTTAATCTTCGAGAAGAATTGCCTGAAACAGCCCCTTGGGTCGACACGTAGGGTTCGAGCCAAATCCAAGATGAACTGCATGACGATGGCCTGATGGGCCACCTGCTCCATGAGGGCGTGTTTCTGCGATGACATTCAGATTTTAGCGGGCTTCGTCACGATGAGATAACTTTTCTCCGTCGTGCTTTTAAGCGTAAATATGAATCCGGCGGCACTCGCCTCGTCAATCTCAAAGTCGATGCAGATGACAACGAGGCAGTTGGCGGTCTCTTCGCACACCAGATGTGGGTTGTCTGATAAATACTTCTGACAGTCGTCCCAGCGCCGTAACATGCCTGGTAAAAAACACAAATCGGGGTTTTAACCCCTCTTGTTTTGTTGGAGGGGAAAAAAAAGAAGAGAACATGTAAACTGTGAGGCTAACACATGTTCTGCTCGATGGAGAACGAGTAAGACTTCAACAGCTTTATAAGCCCTTAAAGCTTCCAGTGTCAAAGTTAATGTGTGTATAGATCGAGCCTGCACAGTACGTGTACAAGGAAAAAGCCTTCGGTGTGGAAGAAAAAGAACACTGGAGCAAAAAGAGTCAATGGCCATGTGGAGAGACATCAATGTAGACATGTTATGTGCTCACACCCCCAGTGGACAGGAATGAAAATGGGCTGAACTAGTGAAGTTTTCTTATCAAATAGCTTTCTTCAACATTCCATTGAGCCACCAGATCAGCAGCCAAGGTTTTTTTTTCTAAAACAAGACCATTTCTCAGAATATGAGCCATTCCACCCAAGAGCTGACTCAAAATGAGGAAATGAAATTCAGTGAGCTGGAAAACCCAAAAAACAGAAATGTTCTGGGGCGTGTTTGTGAGAATAGGAAAGAGAGGCTATGTGGAAGCATGGTTTCCATCACAACCAGACTGGGTCATACCAAAGTGTTTGATTTCCTTTGAATACTTCTCCACAAAGGATTTGTGCTTCTCCACCTCTTTTTCCTGTGTTTCCTTCGTTCCTATGGGCTGACTGTTGAAAACACTCTGTAAAACAAAACGAAGCGGTAAATGGGCGTGCTGGCGAGTCACATCAAATCTCGATACCTTTTCCGTACCTTGCTGAAACCCTCTTTGCTGAGAGTGTCTACGTTCCAGGGTAGTTTCTTTTCTTCTCGCCTGTGCTCCTCTATGAGTTTCTCAAAGGACTTTTCATCCTTTTTCAGTTTCTTCAGCTCAGCCTGGACTTTCTTCAGCTCAGCCTCCTTCTCCTCATCCACCTCTCCGTTCTTCATCCTCCCCTCCAGGTCTTGAAGTCGTTGTTGGGCAGCTTTTAGCAGTCCCTGGCATTGCGTGAGGTTATGTTCCAGATCCTCCCCTCTCTGCTGAAAGTCAGCCATTTTCTCCAGCCGGGCCTGAAGTGCCATGACAGCGTGAATCGGAAAAAAGAGATTGAAAAAAAAAGACTGATTCAAGGCAAAGCGGTTGGGTGTAAAAGGAACTGCTACTAGGTCTAATAAGGTCATGAGGTCGAATCAAATGTGTAGATGTAGCAATCACTTTAAAGTACAGACACACTCTTAGGCAAGTATGTGAAAGAGGGAAATGACAAAAAGGGCCAGAAAAGTGACTAAATGCAGGCTGTTATATCAATGCTTGGTGTTGGAGAAAGACAGAAATGATCATGGGTTCCACAGGACACAATTAGACACAATGAACCCATGAGTAACCAGATTTGTTCACCCAGAATAAAACAAACTATCATAAATCTTGTGAATCCCTGATGTATCATGCTATGTCATTTCAATAATTTGGGGAAGTTGGATTGTCCCCAACACCAAGGCATGATTCACACATCCACAGATTTCATACGCAAGAAAGGAAACAGACAAGGGAAGCACAGAAAACGCTCTGACTTTTCACCTTTTAAGTCCTGTGACACCGAGGCGACGTTTAGTTAAGCTCATTACTCAGATCCAGCACATTGGGGTTAACACTGGGTATGCACGTACACACTATATTCATTTGATTTATCTCTTTATTACAGGGCTCTGACTTAAGTAATATTGACAAGAAGCTTTTTTTTTATTTCTTTTCATTGGCTCTTGATAAAGTGAGTTTAATTTTGAATGCTGAAATCTAGTACATTTGTTAAACACTCATGACCACCATAAAAATGGTAAAAACCCTCACTTATGCGGCAAGTATGACACGCAATTCAAACCTCGGTGTGAGTGGTACTTTTTAGTGGAAAAAACAACAATACAACTGTGAATAATTATTAAATCCTAATAATATGATTTCATAATATAATTTTCCCCCATTAATTAATGGGTAAAAAATTAAGGTTGATAAGTAAAAAGGCCTGGAAAACAAACTGAACGAAAACAATGACAACCGCATGTTGTGTGACCTAGACCGTCAAAACTGTGAGCGACATGTTCTATATCATATCATTAATGTGCTTTACAGTGGTAATGTAATTTATAAAATATATATCTTTCAAATTTTTTATTTGTATTTGCTTCTATAATTACATGGACATTTTAGGAATGATTTTCTAAACTAATGCTATTCCAATGTTTTTGGCTGGAGTTTATTATACATTCTGCAAGTTAAGTTTTATTTTTATTTATTTTTTTTACAAAAGATTTATCTTAGTTATTTATCTTTAAAGTGGCTCATCGGTCATTGCCTCTAGTGACTTTTCAGAGGTACCAAAACTTGGATCAGACAGATCACAGACATCACTTGTCACTATATGCGTTTACATAGTAATTTAAAAACCAAGTACAAACGAACGGAGTAACTTTGGCTAATATTAAATCTTGTTGATATCTGATAATTGATTCGGATTTCTGTTGTTCAGTCGTTGACCGTGTCTCCAGTGTATTTCGACCCTTTGGGACTAACGCAACCAGAGGGTTGACAGGTTTCACCATAACACCTGTCCGACTGACTCCATCTGCAGCGACTGTTGTGGGTTGACTTTGTACGAAAATGACATTTCTACTGATTAAACTAACCAAGCAAGGGACTCCAAACGTCACGACTAGCACAAGTCTCACTGCTGACCCGGTGTCTCATTCTGAACAAGCTCTGAGTGTCGACGTAGGGATTGGTAACGTCTTCGTCGTCGGACACGTAAATGTGGTCCCAGGCGCTGTAGTCGATGCCCCTTCCGCTGCTCATTGTCTCTAACTTATCACTGTAAAATATTGACTTTTCAACTGCAACGAGACGCTACACCAACACGGCCTCTGTGGAGTGAGCAAAGAAGTAATTTTAATCCACTTAGTAACATAAGATGCTCGGGAATCCTCTTCTACGACATCACTATGCGACATGTGGTCGGTTTATTGCGTCATTAACGAGCGCGGGGTCTGAGGCAGAGCTGTGGCCATGCTCTGCGTCCAACTAAATAGCAACAATTACGCCAGCACAGTGGCTGCAAGAGAAGTTGGAGCAACTAAAGAAAATAAAAACTAAGAAGCTAAAAAAAACACGCTATCATGACCGACAGTCAAACGGAATTCAGATGCTGTAACAATGCTTCCCAACATTTTTTATATTTATTGATATTTCAAATTATATAATTGAATATTTTCCTTTAAGCTGTAATGTGTAAGTGTTAAAACGCGTGTTTCTCGTGATTCATATTGTGTTCAGGGCTGTGAAAACGTACTGAGGACTCATGTGGTTGTTGGCCAGCCGTGATCGTATAGTGGTTAGTACTCTGCGTTGTGGCCGCAGCAACCCCGGTTCGAATCCGGGTCACGGCAGTAAGTTTTGCTTTCTAAGATGCTTGCGATAAAAGCGCATGCCAGAAACATTACATCCACTTAAACAGCAAAACGTCATTCTAGAACATAACTAATTTCCTCTTCCTAAGTGGATTTAATATTGTCATTATTTTGATAAATATTTAAAAAAATATTTCACTAATTTTATTGGTGCACAAGGTGCAGCATTTTAAAGAAAAAAGAAAAAACAACTGCATACGATAATTCATTTAATTTTTTTTACTGATATTAGTTAGTCTCTGGGCAAATAGCAAATACAATTATTGACAGTTTAAATGGTCACAGTGTAAAGCTTCACATCCAGTTAAACAACATGAAAAACACAAGTTTACCAGAAAAAATATTTAAGCTTATTCCATCATTTTTTCAAGTGCATTGCACAGTGTGTAATATTCCCATAAAAGTTAAGATATACAAACAGAAGATTTCAGCAGGCCATCCATTTATTATAATCTCAGCCAATATTAAAATACTGAAATTCCAGACAAAGTGACAGAACACTTTACTTTCCACTTTACATTGACACTTTAAAATGTGATACTTTTTAATTTAATTTAATTTTTTACATTTTTTACGATGAAATCTTTATTTGGACCTTTTAACAAAATCTGAAAAAAAGAACACAGCTAGATTTCTATGTGAACCATTTATTGCCGTGGGAAATGTCAAATTCGTAGTGTAGTTTTCTACCCACTGATATCAGGTCAGTCAGATTGTGTTTTTAGGCTGTTTCTGTGAGCGGGAAATATTGCAAGCATCGTTGTGCTGCCGGTGCCTGCAAACATTTCCTAAATAAAGAGCTACAGTGAGCAGCAGTTACCACGGGATTATTCCCCACGTTTTTAGACTTCAGTGTTTGACAAGGACTCATACTGCTCTCAAAACATTATGACGCAAAAATAAATAAGCTAACAGGGCTGAAGCATAAAGTGAGAGCTTGTAGAACAATGTTGACATTTGGACGGCGGGGACTCGGATCACATCCGGGGACACGACGGGCTCCATTCAGCACTTCAGCGTTGCACACTGGAACCAAGCTTTTAGAAATATTCATTCTCTGATTAGCGTTGCTGAAGAGATGGTGGAAAATGACCAGCCAGGCTCAGACTGAAAATACAGTATTATTTGCAGTCTTCTGAAGCCTAAGTCAGAGCCCCAGCTTCATACTGTCCATTCCCATCCAGGCAAATTTACTCAGCGGGCACTAAAAAATGTCGGCTGCGAAAACGGAAAACGTCTTTGAGGTTGTAGTTTCCCGTTCGTTTGTTTTTTAAGCGTTGATAAACCACACAGAAGGTGATGATGATGAGGATGGCAACTGCCAGGCTAACCAAACATGCAATTAATACATTGATTTTATGGGAGTTCACTGCAGAGGAGAAGAAGATAGAAACATGTTTAAAGCACAAAAATAGTTGATATCTAAAAACAATCAGATCTCAAAATCAAACCTTACTAAACTCACCTTTGACATTAAAGGTAATCTTCTCTTCTCTCACGATGTTGCTGACACTGCAGATGTAATTCCCCTCATGCTCAGAGCTCACAGATTTAACCATGTAAACACTCTCATGGCTGATGTTGTTACTGAAGGGGAGAATCCAGGTGTATGAGGGCTCAGGGTTTCCCACAGCTGAGCAGTTCAGTTGTAAAGTTTCTCCCTCGTTGACGGTCACTGAGGTTTGGTTTGCAGATGTGTCCAGCTTTGGTCCATCTGTTGTAGTGGGGAGGAAGACACTAAATAAATCCTGTAAGCAAAAACTAAAAGTATGCTCAGTGGTGGTTCAGGTCCTGGTCAAAAAGCTCTAATTATCGTTGGTTAAAATGATCTGATTAAGAATGAGTGTGTTGTTATTGTGTAGTACCACAGCTGTGTGTGTGACTGCAGAGTTTTGAGAGGAAGAACCAAAAACAGATTTGTTTATTGTCAGACTCACAGTGAACTGTAGCCGTGAGTCTTTGTGACTTCACCACTGGAGGGGGCTTTGGTCCGCCGGGTCCCAGCTCCAGTGTGGCCTCACACCAGAACTCCTCTCCGTTAAACTCTTCCTTGGCAGTGAGGCTCAGAAAGAAGCTCTTATTCACTGGTGTCCTATGATCTGTTAGGAACTGCTGCGGGTCCAGGGTCATCTGTCCTTTGTAGAAGGTCACTACGAGGTTCTTAATCGGAGCGACGTTCTGCACAGCACACTGCAGAGTGTAACGGCCGCCCTCCATCAGGGGCCCTGTGTGACTTACAAAGCCGATGGACACTTCTTGTGGAGGCTCTGTGAAATGAGAGAAGCAAAGGTGTAAGAAAAGAGGCCCGAACTAAGCAAGAGTCTGTCAACAACAGACAGCTGTGTGCCTGAACAATGAAGGTATGGAATTCTCATAATAACAGAAAATGTTCTCTAACAACTGCTGAGATTTAGAACAAATGTACTTACGGTAGACAGTAACATCCAGGGTGGTGCAACAAAATGTGCCATTTAAATTATTAAAGCAATAAGGATCCTTGTCCCACTGTGTAATGTGGGTAACATTCCATGTCAGTTTGGTCTCACCGTCCTTCAAAACGATCCCCTCAGATTTTTCTATGTCAAAAACATCAGATCGGCATCCTTTCTTACAGGCTTCACATGTGGCGAAGGCTGGGTCTCCGTACTTCACCACCAGTGTGGATGGAGTGAATTCGGGATTGTCTTCACACACATGTTCTGTGGGAAACAAAGTAATCATCAAGATTTTGTGTAAGAATATTGTTTATAAGTATATCATATTGTAAGTACGTTACACCATTGTGTACACACACTCTGTAATCCTAGACAATGGAGACTCTCAGAATGTTTTCCTTCCTCCAATTTTCGTCTCCACCCAAACTCAAGAGTTTTTCAGAGCACACAAAACCATGCGTAAAAGTAAACTTACTATTACAATCGAACGCCTGAGAATCAGACAGAAAATTCCAGAGGAAAAGCACCAAAAAGGCATAAAAAGAAGAAGCCATCTCCGCTTGTCACTGTCCGTGGGTTGACTCGGTGCGTGGAGGCTGAAATAAGCGGACTGCGGCTGGACAGAGGGCAGCTCCCACCGATAAGCGCGCAAAATGGGCGACTTCCCTCTTCGACTCCCTAAAAGAGCCGCTTTCCTCATACGAGCCAAGCAACACGCGTGTGTGCCCGAGTGAGATCATCAGTGGAGAAAGCGAAAGGGTAAAACCGAAACCGGACGGCTTCTGGGGAAATTTGGGGAAATCTGATGGCCGCAATGACCCCGTGGACGGACCTGCTCCTGTGGAGTTCTGACTCACTCATTCTCCTAACCATATAAGGAGAAGTTGATTTCTCTAAGTTTATGTTCATTCATTATCTCGACGTTGGATCACAACACAGACACACTCGCCGTCCGTAATTATTGGACATCTCTGTCATTTAGAGTTCATGGAATATTCTAAGAATTTGGAGTCTGTTCACTGGCTGAGACGCGGTGGTCATCGATCGGAAACGGAAACGTCTGCTTGAAAAAGTGAAATCTGGGACAGTTTTCCCATTTATAATAAAATGATGTGGACAACAGATCAAAATAGTTAGAAGAAAAACAAGTAAAAAAAACAAACAACACTTTTAGTTTCACCTTGTACTGTTGCCTAGAATATCAGTGTTACCAAACAATGATTATCTTATTCCTGCCCCTCATCAGCATCTGGGAAAATGGCCCTACTTTTGCTCGAGTCCATGTGAAACTTCAATGGCAGAGTTTCCTTATCTGTTTCCTGAGAGCCTTCCTCCGTTTTGAACTGGAAGAAAAAAGGGGGGGCTTGGGGTCAGTCCTCCTCAGCTCAGACTCAGGCTGCCTCCTCTACACTCATGCACTTCACCGTCCACTCCCCCTCCGACCCCCGACACTGCCCACACCATTTCAAACAGTTTATTCCAACTCCCCCTGAGTCCAGGCTGTACTCACTGGCTCCTAAACTCCCTTTCATATACCAAGATGACTGTGACACTACGGTATGAGGAAAAGAGCTGAATAACAAGTGGAAAGAGGAAGCCTCTCTAGTGAGGAAAACCAGAAAGGAGAGTGCTGAGTATTCATATCAAGCACAGGATACCAGAAGTTAGGTAAACAGCCATTTCCTTTGTGTCCAGGAAACATTAAATTCTTGGGAAGCACGTTGTATAACCTTGCATGAATAGTATTAACTTTCAAATACTCTGGAATTAAAAAGTACTTACTTTCTTCAGTAACAATTACGTGAAATATATTCTACATTCACCTAATTAAGCAGTATATATAGTTAATAGATAAATATGTTCTAAGTAAAAAGATCCATCCATTATTGTAACAGCTTATTTCCTAGTGGGGTCGAGGGCGGACTGGAGCCTCTCCCAGTGGTCAATGGGTGAGAGGCAGGGTACACCCTGGACAGTCCATCGCAGGGTCACACAGAGACACACAACCACACACACTCACTCCTGAGGGCAATTTGGAATATCCAGTCCACCTAACATGCAGGTTTTTGGACAGTGGGAGAGAACCAACGCAGACACAGGGAAAACATGCAAACTCCACACAGAAAGGTCCTGGTTCCACCCAGGGACTCGAACCCACAACCCTCTTGCTGTGAGGTGACATAACTACCACCACACCACGGTGCCGCCCTGAAAAGATTGTGTTGTACAATTAATGAGAGTGGAAGAAAGAAAAAGCTGAAGATCACTGTGACCCCGCTGGGCTTCCAAACACTGCTAATTTAGTTGAGGGAATAAAGTTGGTCTTTGTAACTTAGATATGTGTCTATGGTAACCTGAGAGAAGTAATGAATACCTCACAGTGCATTTCATTGTTGCTGGAAGGAGACTAAAGGGCTGCACAGAGCACGGCATCTGAGAGCACCAAGTCAACATGATATGAATATAATCAAAGAATGCACAAGAAAATAATAACAAGGCTAGCAGCAAATGTTATGACTGAGAGCCCCTCCAGAGGATAGACCGTTTTTTCCTGTCTCATAATATGATCCCTTTTGCCGTGCACAATCTTTACGGAACTCTGATCTGAAATCTTATAACAATAAAATCAGCAACTCTCTCTTTGAAGCAAGAGTGTCTATGACCAAACCCTTCACTCTTTACCATAAATATCACACTCACTGAAGCTGTCCAATTCCAGTGCTATGAGCTTAAAGTAAAGCATCTTTAGCCCACAAGTTAAACATTCACATTTCAATTCAGAATTTTCGTTTCCTCAAAATAAGCAGAAGTGAAAGGTGGAACTGTGGCATCACTGAGACGTTGATGAGCAGGAAAATCGATCTGATCACCAAATACATTTGTATGAGAAAAACATCTATGCCCACTTACAAATCCTAAATGAGTTAATTCAATGGGAGAAAAGGGCTATTTTTTGGCGGTGTCACAAGTCTGTTTCTATCACATTTCCTCTTTTCTTAAAGGCAAAAAGAAAAAAGACATTTCCTGGCATTTCTTTAAATAAGGTAAGCAATGTACTTTTCAGACCAAAACAAAACAACACAGATGACTGTGGATTCTGGGTCCTGTAAGCCAAACGCTGTCTCCTCTCTCTGTGAACAGCAGAAGGCTGGACCGAATCCACCGGTCAATCGGGTAATTGAGGAACTGATGAAAAACAAGACCGGTGCTGTGACCTTTAACCTCTTGATCCATTACAGATCAGCTTCCCTGACTTTGGTAAGTCTAAATTACTATTTTTTTTACTCATGTTTAAAACACATTTCAATAAGATAAATTAAGATAAGATAAGGTATTTAAAAAAGAAGGGAAAAAAGAAGCATAGCCTTGTTAAAAGGTTCCTGAAAGAGAGTGTTTTCTTTCTTTTAGGATGCTCAGAAAGTGACAAAAACTAACAAAAATAAAAGGATGAATTTCAACTCTAAAGGCCTCAGGTGGCCAAATAAAACGTTAAGTTTATGACAGTACGGTTTGGTTAAGAATCCCTCGTCATCATCTAGAAGCAGAGAAGAATACAGTCAAACAGATCTTATACCTAGATTGTAAAAGTGGACAATCAGTTGCTGTTTAAAGTAAAGCCACAAAAAAGTGACTTGCTGGGCAATATCTTTAAAACTGGACTGAAACTTTGACCCCCAGGCGGTCAGATGTGCCCTCTCCTCACCCCACTAAATGCCGGCATGGTGCTCCATATAGAAACAGAAAAAATACTTGATTCATCCACCATTGGAGGACATTCAGATTGCCACGCAGCTCAGAAATGACAGTGATTTCATATTAGTCCCACCCCTGTTGGATGCACCCCCTTCCTAGTCTTTACTGTACCCATTTTATTTCTACCCAACAAAATACGCAAATCCTGCTGGCAATTTGTCAGCCAATCTCAGCCAAGTTGAAGGTCATTCAAACAATGCATGGCATTTAAACAAATAAAGAATCAGGATTTGAGGCCATTACTCAGCAGGCTGTGGCCCTTTGGTCCGATTTAGCCCTACAAGATTCTTCACAGACGCGTGAGGCTGTTAGACTGTGGCTGACATCCCGCTGTCTGTTCTTTGTAAAACGGTACGAAGGATACTGTTGATGTGGGTGACTTTGTGAACTGAACATCACGATACGTACCGGTGGCCTAAAAAAACAGGCTGAGAGTGATTTGAAGAGCTTCTGGGTACAATTCCAGGATGCACTGTCAATGGGAGATCACAAAAACACCAATATCCAGCAAAAGCACAGCAGTATTCTGGATTATGTGTCAGAGTTTTCATACACATCTATCCTGCATATGATTGAGGAGGGGTATTTTCTGTGTCACGGAAAGTTTCTGGACTCTTAAAAGGTAAAATCAATTAACTTTGACTTAAAACCAGGCTGTGTTTAGTAGAATGCCTGAAAAGGCATGACATCCAACTTCATATAAACAGCCAATTTTGCTTGTTTGTTTCATCAGCGTCATATATACGGCTGTTTAACTACGACAAGATCAGAAAAAAAGTTTTATTCTCCCTCATACCTCAGAAGAGCTTCGAGGTCATCATGAAATATCAACATAGTAGAGAAAATTATTAAAGATAATAAAAAGCAACACAATGAATCATCTCTTTTGATATTATCATTTTATAAAAAGACATCAAGTTTTATTTTGAATGTCGCAGTATTTTTGTGCTTCACAGAGAAGTGCCATCATCAAATACCAGATCTAGAGAGGACGCCTTACGTAAAAGCCTTTTAGGAGACAGCGATATAGTATGTGATAATATTCGCTCAAACCTGAACAGGGATTAGAAGCATGACACACATTAAGAACTGGATAACCTGTTAAGTAAATATAGTTTCCATCCTAACTCTTACCCATACCTCTGTACCCCCTCTACCACTCTTTCGGCACTTCCCTCTCTATCTTTGCTATCCCCACTGATTCTGACTAGGGTGTTTCCTCTACAGATTTTATGATAACTGTAACATTGTGTCTACTTTGTAAGTCGCTAAAACAATCATCTTTATACCACAGGCTTCAAAGAGTTAGACTCCCAAAGCTGCAACATAAGAAAATACTTGCAAATAGAAAAATTCAAGCAATTCTCAAAAATAGAAAAAAAAACAGTGTTGCAGATACACAGTGTAAGTCATACTGTCCATTCCCTCTCAGGCAGGGTTACTTAGCAGGCACTTAAGCAAGTCGGCTGTGACAACGGAAAACGTACTTGAAGTTGTAGTTTACAACTACAACTTGTGGATTTACTCATGTTTTATTTAAGTAATCAGCAGGAAGGTGACAAGGACGACCAGTCCAGTTGGATGAGGGCTCAGGGTTTCCACAGCTGACCTGTCCGGTTGTAAAGTTTCTATTGGGCGGATAGTGACTGACGTTTGGTTTGAAGATGTGTCCACCTTCGGCCCGACTGTGTGTCGTACTTATAGAAGAGAGAGAAAAAACTGTTTTGAGACACACAAATCATGATGTATAAAAACAATCAGATCTCAAAATCAAACCTTACTAAACTCACCTTTGACATTAAAGGTAATCTGAACGTCTCTCACGATGTTGCTGACACAGCAGATATATTTCCCCTCATGCTCAGAGCTCACAGATTTAACCATGTAAACACTCTCATGGCTGATGTTGTTACTGGAGGGGAGAATCCAGGTGTATGAGGGCTCAGGGTTTCCCACAGCCGAGCACTTCAGTTGTAAAGTTTCTCCCTTGTTGACGGTCACTGAGGTTTGGTTTGCAGATGTGTCCAGCTTTGGCCCATCTGTTGTTGTGGGCAGGAAGACATAAAAGAAATCCTGTTAGCAGAACCAGAAGTAATCTCAGTGGTGGTTCAGGTCCTCGTCAAAAAGCTCCAATTATTGTTGGTTAAAATGATCTGATTAGGAATAAGTGTGTTATTACTGTGTAGTACCACAGCTGTGTGTGTGTGACTGCAGAGTTCTGAGAGGAAGAACCAAAAACAGATTTGGTTTTTGACATACTCACAGTAAACTGTAGCCGTGAGTCTTTGTGACTTCTCCACTGGAGGGAACTCTGCTCCCAGCAACAGTGTGGCCTCACACCAGAACTCTCCATTATGCTCTTTACTGGCAGTGAGGCTCAGAAAGAAGCTCTCATTCACTGGTGTCCTCTGATCTGTCTTGGACTCCCGCTGACCCTTGGACTCCCCTTGGCCCAGGTATATCTGTCCTTTGTAGAAAGTGACATCGAGGTTCTTGATCGGAGCGACGTCCTGCACAGCACACTGCAGAGTGTAACGGCCGCCCTCCATCAGGGGCCCTGTGTGATTTACAAAGCCGATGGACACTTCTTGTGGAGGCTCTGTGAAATGAGAGAAGCAAGAAAAGAGGCCCGAACTAAGCAAGAGTCTGTCAACAACAGACACCAGACAGCTGTCTGCCTGAACAATGAAGGTATGGAATTCTCATAATAACAGAAAATGTTCTCTAACAACTGCTGAGATTTAGAACAAATGTACTTACGGTAGACAGTAACATCCAGGGTGGTGCAACAAAATGTGCCATTTAAATTATTATAGCAATAAGGATCCTTGTCCCACTGTGTAATGTGGGTAACTCTCCATGTCCGCTTGGTCTCACTGTCCTCCACAACGATCCCCTCAGATCTTTCTATATTAAAAGCACCTATTTGGCATCCTTTCTTACAGGCTTCACATGTGGCGAAGGCTGGCTTTCCGTATTTCACCACCAGTGTGGATGGAGTGAATTCGGGATTGTCTTCACACACATGTTCTGTGGGAAACAAAGTAATCATCAAGATTTTGTGTAAGAATATTCTTTATAAGTATACCATATTCTAAGTACATTACAGCATTGCATAAACACTCTGTAATCCTAGACAATGGAGACTCTCAGAATGTTTTCCTTCCTCCAATTTTCCTCTCCACCCAAACACAATAGTTTTCAGAGCACACAAAACCATGCGTAAATGTAAACTTACCTTTACAATCGAACGCCTGAGAATCAGACAGAAAATTCCACAGGAAAAGCACCAAAAAGGCATAAAAAGAAGAAGACATTTCCGCCCGTCACTGTTGGTGGGTTGACTCGGTGCGTGGAGGCTGAAATAAGTGGACTGCGGCTGGACAGAGGGCAGCTCCTAATGGCAGAGTTTCCTCATCTGTTTTCTGAGAGCCCTCCTCCATTTTGAACAGGAAGAAAAGGTGCCAGTTTCAGTCTGCATTTGGCTGTTGGCCTTGACACAGGCTCACCCCTCTGCACTCATGCACTTCATTGTCTGTCATTTAAACTTAATTTGCTTATAACAGACTGTAAGCAAGAGCGACACATATACAAATTTAGCTTTTAACAAGAAAAAAGGAAAAATATAAAAAGTAAGAAGATGCAAGCAATGCCCAGAGAAAATTCAAACAGCTTAATACTAAAGAGCCAGTTTCTTGTAAAGGTTATTTTCAGCAGGTAAAACTCATGTTCACCAGAGACAGCACTGATTTAAGAAACAAACAGATCAACAAAAGAAAGAAGCTTACCTTACAATGCATTTCATACAACCGATTTTCAGAAAGGTAAAGTAGGAAACAGCCAAAAGAACAAACCGTAAAAACATTTTTTCTGACATTTTTTGCACAAAACGGTCTGACAAAAAAAACAATCCAACATCAGATCCCGTCGTGCCAAAGAGTCTGGTCAGTGTAGATTGTTTTCCTTTCAAATTCCTGTTTAAGTTTTTTCTCTTTTCCTGTTACATGAAGATGTGGTGAATTTTAATCATGTTTATTCGTATCTAAACCACTACGGAGTGCATACAACTTCCTAAATGTAATATTTGTGCATGTGTTGACTGTATACTAACCCAAACTATAGAAAAGCTAAACGAAATATCAGGTGGAAAAAAAGTCTGACCTGTTGTCTTCAGATGAAAAGGAAACGGATCAGAGCGGTGCATTCATGAAATTCCTGAAAACCCTGATGGTTATCGTTCCAACATCCATGAACAGGCTTTCTGCTTTCTTTCAGTCACTCCTTGCCAGATGCCGTGTTTTTGAACCTTTAAAATCTGAACACTTGGAACTCTCTAAACAAGATACTGTCTCTCACACATGTCCTGGCAACAAGGTCCGTCAGGGCCTTGTGTAAATTGCCCCTCTGGGTCTTTCATTTTGGGGCAGATATTTGTCTTATAACATTAAAAGACGGGTTGTAGTGACTTTTGATCAGTTTTTAGGTGGAATTCAGCAGATATCAAAGAACCTCAGAGGTTAAATGTTCCTCCATTTTCAAGTTTTTTTTAATTGGCATCTGAGCTGATGAAGAGGAGTGTATGAGCTGCCACTGAAGCTTCAGCTCATTTTTGTCATCTATATTTTTACAAATAAAAATAAACTGCAAATAGTGCACGCGCATCGTGGCCATTCCTCATCCTTTAACAAGAATACTGAGGTTTAGTTTTACACTAAAATGAAAAGGCTCTTTGATGTTTGGCTGAATTTCCTTTCTTCTTTTTGTTTTTTCATTTAAACTTCATTCAAGTAAAAATTCCTCTGAGCTCTTCGATGCTCATCAGCTCATCATGTCCACTGTTGTTGTTACTGTAGTTAATGGAACACTTTTATCAAGTTCGCTCAGCTTAAAGCAAAATCAATAGGAGCCAAAATTGTACCTTTATTTAATATTCAAAATGTAAAACAACAGACTATCTAGTCATTCAAATAGAACACAGAACATCTGAGTGCTTAAAATAAAAATCAAAAGAAAGAAATGTACAAACAACAAAGAGATGTTGGTAAGGAGTCATTCATTTTTTAAGCATCGCGTGAGCCGGATGTTTGATACGTCTTACTTAAACCCTTGGGGTTAAAAAAAAAGAGGAGTAGAGCTCAGTCAGTGCGACCCTGACGAATACTTTCATGGTATGAAGTCGTTCCAGTGCCGTTCGTTGGGCAACACCTGACAGAGTCTCAAGCAACCGCTGATGGTGGGTTCGTAAAACACCGTGTCGGGCTGCTCCACCTTCACAGCTGTCTCGCCTCTGCTTTTCTGCTCCCAGCGAGAGAACAGCGAGGGCTTAGGATCCTTAACCAACGTTTTCTTAGTCACGCAGCCCAAGTCTAGAAGTACCTGTAGGGGGACAGAGAGAGTAGCTTTACCTATAAAAAGCTGACTCGACAGACTTTGATCTGTACACATATCATGACATAAAACTATTCCATTAAAACTCCTGTTACCATAACCAATTCTGTTGTTAACATAAATCTTTTCATCTACTAGCAGAAATTTGAAGGACAATGTAACTACATAAATTGTAAGGTTCGATATTGTTTGAAAAATTGGCGATACGTGAAAAATAAGTGTAGCTTTTGGCCAAATGAAAGCAGTATCACTTAACAGGCCACAGTGTAAAGCAGCCTAAAGACAAGTGAAGTTAACAAAGTAACCAAAGCCAAACCAAACCATGAGAATACACAAAGGGAATACAAAGCAGGAACAGGGAGAGGACTGAAACCTGACCCGACGTGCGGCCCCCCTGTGTGAGGCCTTTCGGTTTCTACCTGCATGAGGTCCAGGACGGCTACTGGCTGCAGCACGTCTTTGTAATGCTCCACCAGACTCTGTTGTGTAAGGCCCGGCCGGGACATGACGTGGCAAAGCAGCGCCTCCAGCATGCCTTTGCACACCGGCCGGTTCAGCTTGCCATCCACCAGGCGCCACGGCCGGCTGATGAAACTCAAGCTTTCCCTGTGCGAGGGGGGGGGGTTAGAGATGAGGACAAAACGACTTGCAGGGTAAAGCACTGCACTGATACTTACTCCTCATCAGCCGATGCCGTCGGTGGAGAACAAGCCTCGGCGTGTCTTTCTTCATCCGTGCTACTTTTCCTGGGCCTCAGCTCCCTTTTCTGATGCTGCCTTTGGTCAGTTTCACCCTGTACCTCTCCTTCCCCTTCCTTCTCAGGCTGTGTCCGCACACTCCCCTCCTCTTGCGAATTCAGACGCTCGCTTTTGTTTTCCTCATCGTTCCTCTCTTTTGGCTCTACCCGCAGTTCTTCCTCATTTAGCGTCTCTGTCAGATTGCCCGACGAGCCGCTCGCACCCTCTACGCCGGCGCCCTCGGCCGGCTTTTTTGCAGGCGGTTCCTCCGTCCCCCGACTCGCTTCTCGGCTGTTCCTCTTGCGCATGAAAGGGATGTTGTGCCGACTCTTCAGAAAGGGAGATTTCCCTGAAGTTGGGTAAGAGCGAGACGACTGCTTGGGGCTTACAGTCAGCAGCCAGGGTTCAGCGTGCCGCATGAGCACCCAGCGAACACCCAGACTCCCAACCCGCACCACATGGCCTTCTTCTTGGAGATCCTAGAGCCAAAAAAAAGAAAAAGGAAAATGTCTTGAATGCAAACTGAAAGCATTCAGAGAAAATGAACATTTCCTTACAAGAACATATTGCCGTTTTTGCGCAGCTGTGAGTGAATTCAAATTAAATAAAGAATAAATTGGAGGAAAGAAATCAGCGTGCTTTGACCGGCTAAAGAGCACAATGATGCACAATATTTTCAAAAGCATTTTGGGACATTTCTGGTGAGACTACAATATTCATGAACAAGCTTATGGGATGATTCCCAAAGGGCTTTGGACTGTCCTTAGATACTTCAATAACTATTTTGGGCTTTCAGCTTCAGTAAAATACGTTTAGACATTAGGGGGAAAAAAAGAAGATAAAATAAAGGAAGTCTGTAAAATGAGGACGACTATACACGCCTGTGTATTAGGAGTGTGTGGACACACACCTTCAGATACTGCTGCAGGGTGCCGGTGTGTCCGGGCTGAGGCTCCAGCAGGTCGGAATGAGCCACGTGGAGGCGCTGCTCGTCCAAACCGCTCTCACCAGCCTCATCCAAGCTCCTCCTGAGCCGGGCACACGCCTCTACGTCCCGAGCGGTGTAGCCCTTTTGCTGCATCAAAAGGCCGTCGCACTCCTCCACGCTCAGCGGAGGAGAGCAGGGGGAGCGGATGTAACAGGTGAGGGTGGGGGGCAGCAGGGAAGGGCCACATTTGGTCAACTCCAGCGGCGGAGAGTCTAAAGGAAATGGTGGAGGGAGTAAAAAAAAGAGGGCGTGTGTGTGCTGGCTACAACTGGCTGCACGAGCGGTGGCCGCTCGGACACTTACTGTCCTCGCTGAAGACCTGGTGAGCGGGCGTGCTGCGCAGCTGCAAACTCATGATGCACGACTCCAAAACGATGTTGTCATTGTTGCTGAGGTTGCGCATTTTCACTGGAGAAACACAAGACAATTTGCAAATCTGATGCGGAATGCAACAAATAAATGTTTCATCGCTGATTGATATGCAATAACAATGTTTCTCCCTAATTTCTCTGTAACACTGGCTATTATGACATTTTCTGTTTGACAGATGGAAAACTAAGTTTAAGGTTTACATCCAACAACAGTTTTTTCTTTTGAATAGTTTTGTTTTCTCCTCAGTTTTTACATGACTTTGATTTTGTTCTTATCTCAGTAAATAAGCTTTTTTTTTTTAAATAATAAGTACGTTTTTCTTTAATTGTATAAACTGATTTACAAAGAGAGGATACAATGAGGAGAATTTCTTTTTAGAATGGTACATGTAAAAAACAAATAAACACTATATTTAGTGAGAGAAACCTTTCTTTGGTTCATCTTAAAGAGATCAAACTCTTAAGCCGAGGACAGTAACGACTTACTGATGCCCGGAGAGCTGTATCCTCTCATTATCAAATAGTTGGTGTGGGAAGCTTGGTGCGACGTGACTTGGACACGTTTTTTCCCCTCGCACTCCACGCCATCATCATCATCGTCATCTTCTTCTAATGCAGCCATACTGAAGAGAGAAAAAAAAGGTTTGACTCTTTTCTAAATAAAAAAGAATCAAATGTATTCTTTTTCAGAATAAATATCTGTCTGCTGGATCTTAGCTTTTTTGTTAAAGGTAATTGCATTTCCAGCACAAAATTCTACTTAACTTGCAGCTATGAGGGAAAAAAGTAAGACCAACCATAGATTGACATGAACCATGACTCACCTCTTTGCCACGTCGTTGTCCACCAGGCTACTGTCCACCACCACGATCTGTTTGGGGATGGAGATGAAAACGTTCAGCAGTCCCAGAGTCATCAGGCTAAGAGACGCGGCGCAGGCTCCTCCCGGATGGTTCAGGGAGAACTGCAGCATGTCCGACACATCTGGAGGGTCCTCTGAAGCTCGAGAAGCTGTGGCTGAAGTGGCTGGCGCTTCCGTTGGCTCTTCGTTTGGTTGATCCTCTACTGAAGCCTCATTTGATTCAGATGTGAGGGAATATTCTGGGTTCTTGCGTTGTTCTGACGTGCTCCTCTCCTCGGTTTTGTCATCGTTCGCCTTTGACTCCATTGACTTCTCTTCTCCTGCCCTTTCACTCTGGATGTTTTCTCCTTCCTTCGTGGGATGAATATTTGGAGCTTCAGGCTGCATCTGCAGCTCACCTCCTTGTCTGCCATCTTCTTTTTTTCCATTCTTCTTTTCTTTTCTCACCGACTCTTTTTTCTCCTCCCGCAACATCAACCCGTCTTTCTGCGACCGGATTCCAGTTTCATGGTAGAAGGTAGTGACAGGCCTTTCATCCCCCGTCCCATTGGTGATTAAGCTCCTTAAGAAGCGGAAGGAATCGGTGCACAATGACAGAGGAAAACGCCAAGAAAACACCCTGTCAGGAAGAGGAGGGAAAAAGCTGATTTGCCATATGATCAATTTCAAACTCTAGTAAAACATAAGTTTACCTGTAGTAGGACTGGGACAGCTGGAAGGACATGGGTAAAATGGGCAGCGCTCGATTCTTCTTTGGCCCAAATGACTGGTTGACGCGCCGGCGGTTGACCAATCGCTTCCTCCTGCACTGGATGAACACTTTGCACAGCAGCTCCTGATCATACCTACAGTATGTGTGGAAAGTCTAAAACAGAATTCAGGGGGGAAATTAGACCCGTTTGTGTTTGGCATCAGACTGCTTGAGGTCAAAGGAAAGGAAGTCCTTGGAAGTCAGTAATTATACACAGACAAACTTTTCTTTATTCACATTATTTTATTATTGAACCTTTTTCATCTATTTTGATTGTTTTAGGTAGAATTAAAAAAAAAAGCGTCATTTAAAAAAACAACTAAAAGATGCATTTTTAAGTCACTATACCTGAAAGGATGTGGAGGATTTCATCTGATTGTTGGTCATGGCCAGAGTGCTCTGGATTAGGTTATGCAACACAATGGTATGAATGTCATCTGTGCTGTTAAGGGGAACACAGACCGTTAACATCTACTAACTAAGAAAATCATATTCAGTGAAATCTCTCTGAATCTTTACCTGTTGAGAGTGTCTTTCCAGGTGGCCTCTCTGCCATTATCTATTACGCACACCTTGTACCTGTAAAACACACACGGCTCATTACTAACAGAACGTCTGCTTTTAACACACAACATCAGACCTCCTGCGTCTGTTACCGAGAGAAGAGCTCCTGTTTAGAGTCCAGCATGTTCACGTCATGAGTGGTCAGGACAGAGCTGAACTTCTGTCTGAGGAGCCTGACGTACTCGGAGAACGTATTGGCACAGTCCTAAAAAAAAGGGAGACGGGTGGAACGTTTTTCAAGTCTCAAGCCAAAAGGTCAGCTTTCGACAGAATCCAAACAGTAACTGTATGAATAGAAAGACACCTCGGCTTTATTAGGGTCAGCGGGTTTCTTCTCCTCCAGCAGCTTTATCAGAGCTTTGTCCTGGTACACCTCAGCCAGACAGATCCTACCACAGACAGTTTGTTGAGTAAAACCTCCCAAGAGACCAGCCAAAACCGTCCTGCGTTTGCTGTCTGCACCCACCTGTAGTTTAGGAGCGTCTGAGGATTTTTGAGGATATATCTGGAGCGACGTCCGACGGAAAGGGATGTTTTGTCTACCGATATCTCATACTCGGCGTGCAGCAAATCTCTTACCACACAGTGAGGTATGAACGGTCGGGGTAACTGCAACACAAAGGTAGAGGGGTTTTACGATTCCACCCCCGGCTGTGTGGTGGAAAATTGTCTGTTTTTTTACAAGTGTGTATATACTTTGCTGTTGAGCATGTATGAGGCAATAGAGCAGAGCATCATCAGTGAGTCCTCCTGTACAGACCAGCACACTCTCTGTTTGGTCATCATTTTTAAAGCCCGGTGGTCGGCCTCGTCATGGGCAGGTGTGCGTTTTTTAGGCTCTTTGAAGACAAACGACACACTCTGTCAGCCGCCCAAAGTCAGGCTTTTCAGTCGCAGACAGAACTGGGGGTAAACGACACACGGTGTACCTTTTCTCTTCCTGCGTGAGCTCCTGACTACCTCTCTTTTACTTCTCTTTCGCTTCTGTCCCTTTCCTCCAACAACCTGCTGGTTTCTTGAGGCCGGCTCCACACCCACCTGGATGCAAAGACACCAATCACATTCCTTCTCACATTCATCCAGAACATTCAGCTGCTGGATTCAGAACGGACAAAATCCTCTCAGCTCCAACTGAGTACGCTTGTATGTTTTAACCATTGTTTTAACACATTCTGTGCCAATCTAAACAATCTATACAAGTGTAGTTTCTGGAAATAAAAAAAAAAAGATTTTCAATATTACTATATGAATATAGTTCACCTGCTATTCAAATCACACCTGTCACAACAATCTCTAATAAATCAATAAATATACCAAAAAAGCCGGCAACAAAGAGTAGGGATGAAATTCTAATAGAATGAGATCGGTGACAGCCATACCTGCACTTTTTCTGCCATCAGGGAACGCTTGTTGGTCAAATAACGCGGTGAAGTGCTTTCTCCTGTTTAAATTTGGAGAAAATATAAGGAGCTGCCCAAAGAGCTGTGCCAGGTTTGAATGCAGAAGGTTGGGGGGTGGAAAACGTGATATTTTCCAGGGAAACTCACCAGCTTGAAGAGCAATTCTGAGAGCGTTTCTACCGAGGAGGCTCTTCAGTCTGACCTTGGCCTGGGGTGTCTCGGGATCAGCTGGCCTCTAAAAGAAGAGTGTGCTTTCAGTCTGTATAGTGTACATATTAATAGGAGGTTGTACAAGCTTGAGTTGTGCGTAAATACCGTTTTACAAGCCAGTAGGTGATTGGTCCAATACCAGTTGCGTTTAAGATGACCAAAAAATTCAGAGTCCAGGCCTCCTGCTCCTTTACCGTCTCCTGGTATCGACCCATCATCACACACCTCATAACTGCCCCTGAGTGTGTGTGTGTGTACAGAGAAACATATGTCAACACAGGTAATAAGGACTATATGTCATGACTGTCCTTAATAACATGAGAATGTAAATACTAACATTACACCAAATAAACCAATGTCCTGAATGGTAAACAGTGTAGTAAATGTAGTTGAAATATCAAAGATCAGGACATTTAACCTTCACTGAAATGAATAATAAATAAGCTTTCTTTACATGCGCTCACATCAGTTTGCCTTTTTCTTTTATCTGGAGTCCAAACCATCCTCCACTTACTTTAGCATGTGGGCCATTCCAGCAAACACAGTGGGTTCATGAACAAACGAAGGAACTTCATCATCTGTCAAATACCTCTTATTACGAATTATACCTTTAAAAAAAAAAGGAAAGTGATGACTTCCACATTGTCAAATAGTGAAAATTTTTATTTTTCACAGGACATCCATTCCTCAGACTAGGTGCGCACGAGTGTTTTTATGGTTGTGTTTGTTCGTACCAAGCGGTGTATTGAGGCAGACACACATCAGGTCAAACCAGTAGGTCTCCACGTCTTTGGCAGTGTCGAATGTGTACTTGCGCCTCTCAAATGGCTGGTCGGGAGACTCCGAGACCAGCCAATAGTGAGGCTCAGTGTTGGTGGTGTCAACAATCGTGGCGTTGCGCTTCAGATACACAAACACCTGCGTGAGAGTGAGGTGAAGAATATATCCTTTAGGTTTGATTCTTTTTTTTTCAGTTTTAAATGCCCTTTCACCACAAATTCAAGAGGTTTGAGAATTATTAGTAATTCAGGTATGATTACTCAGAAGTAATCATACCTGATCTTTCTCTTTGAACTTTTCAACAACTCCAAACTGCAGCAGACCCATGTAGGCCAACTTCTGAAGGTTCTCGTGAAAAGAGTGAATGTATTTCCTGGGAAAAGGAAGCATGAAACATTTTCAGCTTTCAACAATGGTGTCCATGTGTTGGAGTAAAACCGACATGTGGAGGTGAACAGGGCAGAGGGGAAGGCACCTTTTATAAAGGAGTTGTCTCTTCATTTTCCAAGGCAGTGCTCTGACAAGATAGTGTTGCTTCACAGGGTCATTGAGATAGTCCTCCAGCTCATCTACCTGTGGACACAGAACAAACCAGGCTGCGAAATGCCATCAAGTGTTCCAACTTTCTCATGAACCGTTTCTTTAATGCTCAGTAAAACTAATACAGCATAACAGAACAAGCCCAAACCGTCAACCATAGACATAAACAACTGCTTCTCGCTGCTGTCTCAATTTAATAAGGTAAATTGAGATGAACTTTTTCAAAAATGTATCTGAATTAGAGAAGAAGAAAAAAACTCCAGCCATAACAGGTCATCTTTGATCCCAGGTGGGTTCTGACATTAATCTGACAGACAGCAGTCACCAGTGGAACCTGAAGATTATGCCACCAAACAAATTACTTTTCCACATATCTGGACATTGAGCTACACGGCACCCCGCCCTGTACACACAGCTTTAATCTCACCTTATAATTGATCTGTGTGAACTGCATGAAAGTGGAAAGAGGCAAGCAGAGGAGCAGGTCGCCAACCATGGCCCAGCCACTGGTGAAGTCCTTATGTACGCGAACAGGAGGGACAAATCTCTTCCACGTGTCCTCATCAGCATACACTATACAAAAATCAACCAGCATTTTTAGAAAAAAACAGCATACTTAATATGGAGAAATGATCATAAAAGAGCAGTTTTCTTCCTCTTAGGCAGCGTCAGGTAATACAAAAAAAGACATCACATGTACAGAGTGAAAGCCTCATGGGAATGAGGTTCTTATATGCAGATCTTATAAAACGCTCCTTCACCTTTTATATCAGGCTCAGACAGACCAGGTTTTGATTTGTCATTCAGCAGCTCTTCCTCATAAGCTGATGCCTCAACCAAGTTTGACACATTCGAGCTTTCTTTATCACTGGGGTCCTGTCTTTCTTGGCCGTCTGGGTGTGTGGCGTCACAGCTGGGGCTGTTTGGGTCTGTTGGCATTTGACTGGCTGGATCTGTGAACTTGCCTTGGAGCGGGTGCCCATAGATAAGGTACCAGAGGAAGCCATGCACGACACGCAGACGACACATTTTGGGTTGGAAGCCCAGTATTTTACCCAGCCCTCGAACTATGAAAATTCAGAGTTAGAGGAAATCAGGAAAAGTGGGAAAATCAACAGACAACGGTCAGTCACTTGACAAATGTCATCTCCTGAAATATGCTTTTTTCTACTATCTGTTCCTTATCAAGAAAAAGTATGTCTTGAGTCTTGACATTTGGTTAAATAAAACCTTGGACTATGATTTATATTAAATAATAATGGAAAACTTTCAAATTGTTTATGACATTTAAAAATATTCATGAAAGACATTTGGGACAATATTAGGTTTTTAACATTTTACTACAGACTAACACACCTCTGAGTTTTGTATCTATCAAAGCCTCAATAACTAAAAGATATCATATTTGAAGTACTTGAAATACATTGAACCAGATTCCATTTTTTCATACTATATTAAATTAATTGCAAAAGCACCTGGTGTGGGCTTGAAGTCGATGTCATCTTCATCATCACCATTTTTTTTTAAACCCCTGCTCCTCTGTGACATGCAACTCTTCAGATCATTTCTCTGTTCTCTTGCTTTCTCCTCAGCTTGCTGCTGTCTGTTGGGAAGAAAACCAACATGGCATAGAGAGAGGAAGATACGTTAGGTTAAAAAAAAAAAAAGGTAATAATTCCTCATCATAAAATACATGTTCATATAGTTCCAAAAACTATTTAATTATTTTTTTGATGTGGGTTAATATTCCAGTCTCCCAAAATCTACATTTCACCTCTGAGTCACAGGTCATTTTTCCCCTTAGGAACAAATCTGGAGGCCATATTTCCTCTTTGATTTGACCCATATTTAAGCTTTGGCTTTGTTAGGTCCAATTATCAGAACTTTGAGCAGACTACATAGTCGGATCAATCAGTCTGATCATTTTACAGATTTGTCATTTGAATGAATAAAAAATAAAATGGATTTGCATGTGTTTCCTTGTTTTTTTGCTTTTTCTTACCGTACAGCAGAGTAGGAGCTGGAGATTTTGAACCGGACTTGCTCAATAAGTTGAGTAACTCTTTCATCGCTGGGCTCAATGGATGGATGAACTACCATGTCAACCTACATGTGCCAGAAGATCAGAGAGAGAGAGAGAGAGAGAGAGAGAAAAAAAACTTTAAAAATTATATCTGTGATTAACTAAGATAAAAGATCAAATACGGTTTAATTAAAAAAATTCAAAATGAAGTTAACAAACAAACATTTGTGTTATAAGTTTATCAGCATTGCCCATATCAAATCATTAAGTTGCATTCAGTTTGTACATTAACAGTAAAATTATTGAAAAAAGCTATCTGTCATTGCCTATATGTTTTAAAACCTTGTTGTTGCCCCATATATCTAAAAATGTGTGGTTCTGTGAGCTGTCTGGATTTGCAGGATAACATTCATCGTACTATGGTAATCCAGACACCGCTCATATTATCTACTCCCAACTATAAACTCAGAAGATGCTGCATTTACTGACCCTAAACTGATTTACTCTTGATTTTGGAATTGAATCTCATCCTTACTTATATTGTTTCCTTAAAAAAAAAGTAATAAACAGGCCAATAAATACAAGTTTTATATTTGATTTGAATAAATTCTTTTTACCAGGGTAGGAGTCATGAAGACCGCAGGAAATTGCTTCAACTTGTGATAGAGAGCATAATTTGTACCTTTTTGGTGATCCCATCCTGTATGACAGTGGTCGTGTACATCTTAAGCAAGCCCTCTTTAGACAGAGTGTGAACGAGACGTAAAATAGTCTTCTTGCAACACTTCGAACTGAACCCATCCTGCTTCTCTTCTTCACCGATGATCTTTTGAAGCCTATAAAAAAAAAAAATCAGAACCGTCTCTTAAGGTGCAAATATAAAATAAAATTAATAAAAAGAAAATAAAATTAGAAGAGAAAAACAAACTGACGGGAAAAGGCCATCTATGATTTTAAACTTTTGCACAGCCTCAACAATCAGGTTCTTCCTCTTCAGGTGGCGGTACGTCTCATGACACCTCTGGTGGAGCAGGAAGAAAACCAGGTCAGCTCAAACTATTCTGCTCAGGGGGAAAAAATGATCCATCAGACTCACCTGTGGGTGGAAAGCACTATCTACAACCACAATGTTGTTGTCAGTCGGGCTGTCAGTTCTGTCTAAACCCTCACTCGGAGGCAGAGGACTGGAACGAGGGGAGTTGGATAACTCCTGCTCTTTCACCACGGCTTGATCTAATAGAAAAGAAAAAACCCCAGATATGACACATTATAACAAAGCAAACTTTACCCTAATAAAGAGAAACACTCACAAAATAAATAAACATCAATATTGTTGAGGTCACTAACATAATATAGTCTCGTCAGGATTGGAAATAAACATGTCCCAATAAAACCTACAACTGTGATGTCAGATAGTTCTGCCCAAATCAAAATAGAAGCCAAAAATAATAAGGGCATTTTCAGATACAGTTGGATTTTCCAAATCTGCTGACTCAAAGCACAGGATTCCTTTAGGTTTCACGGGTTCTGAGTTTATGTCCATTTCTGAAATGTACCTGGAGCAGGAACGTCCCCAGACTCAGATGCCGCACTGGTCTCTAGTCCACTGCAGGCTGGAGTTTCACCTGAGACCAGACAGAGGTTTAAGAAGCTGAATATACAATGAGCTGTCAACACAACGACAGGCCAATAAATCATCCCAGCTCAGAAATGGTGAGGTGGAGATAAAACAAATGCTCACATTCAGCTGGTGGAGGTTGTGTGGTGGGAACCACGGCTTCTGGCTGCTCTGTGCTCTCATTGGCTCCTTCTGTCGATGCCTTTCTTTGCGCTCTCGACTTTCCTTTTCCTTTTTTATCACCCGACCCTTGATCCTCTCCTCCATCATCACACATCTCTTTTTGCTTGTTTTCATCCACACCTGATTTCTGGCTCATCTTGTCAGCTGGGGTTTTGCTCTTTTTATTGGCCGGCAACTTGGAGGACGGTGGTGTGTTCGAGGTGCCGGGGTCGGCCTCTGATATTTCAGGTGCAGAGGAGGACAGCTGTTTCTTCCGCTCCTGCTCTTTAGCAACCAGCTGGAGTTGATCACTGACTCCCACACACCTGTCCAGAGATGTGAGTGGAAAAATGATAGGAATAGATATTATCCAGTGCTGACAGACGAGTTCAGAATTATGTATTACTTTGGACAGACCTGTGGCTGATAAATTTAGTAGTCCTCTGCCGACCCTCATCCTCCATAAATCCCTGCACGAATGAAAGACATTAAAAGGAACAAACTGAAAATGAAACTTTCTACATAAGATAAGTAGATTTTCTTTTTTTAAAAACAAGATCAGAAGGATAATTTCATATCTTACTTTATGCAGAAGTTAGTGGTTTGACTCTTCCGTAAAAGGTTTATAGTTATTATTCTTGTGGCTTGGTGAGACTGTACATACTGAAGACTAATTTCAGAATGCTGACAACTAATATTTACAGTCAAAGTGTCTGGCAAATTTTAGTTATCTTGTTGGGAAAGGATGTGGAATACGAAACAAATCAAAGCATTTATGCCATGGTGGTCGACTTCCAGTGCACATCAAAAGTGGAGAACAGGGTGTACCTTAATAAAACCAGTCCTCTCCAGTTTTCGCCAGATCATTCGAGACTCCAGTTTACCGACATTCATTTTTTGTGAGATGGCCCTCTGTGGAATTCCCTTTGTACCTGATGACAGTACTGAAATTAGAGAGCAGGACAAAAGAAGAGTTAACGCATGGGTCAGCTCTTGAGATGGTTGCAGTATCATTTTTAAGAAGCTTAGTGTTCATAAAGTAAAGGTTTGTACACACAATAAGAAAACACAGTGTTGCCTTCATCCACTAGATCCCAGTTACAATTTCACCCATGTAAGGACTTTTGTGGAAAACCGAAAGGACTTCACAGACATCAGATAAGTTTACCTCAGCTGAACAGTGTCTTTTACTTTTTTCATGTCTAAAAAATCATAATACCGCAAGGGGATGCTGCTCTAGTGACTTGTGGCCACATAAAGGTTTTCTGCTCTTCCTTTATATATATAAATGATGTATAAAGGATTAATCAATCTCTGAGCAGAGAGCTGTGACGGGACCTACTGATGCGATAGGCCTGAGATATGACGTCCCTCTCCATGATTCGTCCCTCTGAAGGGAGGGCTCTTCCTCTCCCACCGGAAAAATCTTCTTCATCTTCATCATCGTCGTCGTCATCGTCATCATCATTGACACCCTTCTTTGCACATGGCTTTAACAGTTTCACGCACCGGACTAGAACTTTGCTGCCTGGAACGTCAAAAAGATAATGAAGTCCATGTTTTAGATAGCATGTTAAAAAACAAACTATAAATCTTTGAAACTTTTTTGGAAACATGCTCCCATTACCATTTTTGTTGGTGCACGGTCCAGCGCTGGGGTCCAAGTCCTCCAAGGGATACTGGAAAAACTCTGTCAAGTTGCTAGCTCGCATGTGTTTACATAGCCGTTTGAACACAATATCATTCAGATTCTACAGGATAAACAAGGAAGTAAAAAAAGAGGACCAGCCCCCAAATTTAGTCACGGCAAACAAAATAAAAACATTTTTCATGCCTTCAAACTTCTGCGAAAATACTTACAAGGTGTTCTCTGAGTATGTCCACGGTGGTGAAATGGCACGGTACCTGCTTGAGGAAGTTGGACACCTGTTCCATCAGCACCTCATACATGCCTCGCCTGAGAAAGCAGAAAGAGGAGAGGGAGGAGGACGGGGGAAAGGCAGTAACAGAGGGAGGGAGAAACAGAAAACTTTAAATTTCCACTTTACTGAGACGTGAACACTGTGTCAGAAACTGACAGGAGTCTAAAATAAGAAACCTTCTTGGTGGATTCGTCTTTGTTTGAAATGACAGCTGGGTGCAAAGGCCTTTGAAGGTAATACGTCCTTTGTAAAAAGGCAAATACGAATCAAACAAACCTGTTTGCATGGAAGCGTTTCAGAAGGAGAAGGATAGTGTGCTGCTGCTGTCCCGCCTTCGGTCGTCTGATGTAAGGCTGTGTGGTGACCAGCTCGTGTTTGACCAGAGATTTCCTCAAGTAGTGAAATTTCCGAGCGTCCACCCTGCAAGAACGCGACACTGTCTGATAAACTAAACACAGATTTGAATACAAAACAGGAAAGCCTGTCTCTTACTTGAAAAGGCCCCCGTGAAGATCCCGTTGTAACTCCCCTTGCCACCGCGCCCGGCCCACTCTTTCCAGAACACAGTAAGAGTCACTGCTGAGTTTTAAGTCGGGATCACTCTCAATGCCGATCAGGGTTTGAAATCGCAAAGCCTGAGACGCCACTACAACGAGTTTTTGCCCATACCTAAGAGGGTTAAATAAAAAAAAGGATAAAAGATAAACCCTGTATGCAGCATTTCACATCATAAAGGAATGAATACTTTCAATCTCAACCAACTTTTGCAAAGCTTCCTCCATGCCAACCAACGGGGTGAGGGACTTGGATCGGATTTGCTTTGTGATGTCTTTTCTCTCTTTGAAAAAGACACAAGAGCCCTGAATCCCATCCTTGTTCTCAGGAATGACATGGATGGGATAGACATCTTTAAGTTCATCAGGACTCAAGTCTCTTGTGTCAGTGCCTGTTTCTGGGTCAATGCCCCTAAACCTGTAAACACACAACATCACTGTAAACCACATGGTAAAATGATAAAGCAATCAGAGGGATTAAAAAACTTAACCCAATGAGGGGTTAAAGTTATTAACCATTCGAAAATGTAAAAAGTAAAAAAAGCTTTGTAGTAGTTTATATGGTATAACGATTTAGATCTGAGCTGTATCCTGAGTGAGAATAACGTTAGAGCATTACAGCTGAATAATAAATAAATAATTACGTGGATTTAAATAATGCTGACTGACAAAGTGATCTGATGGGATCTTGGATAATCCGGAGAAAGCATCTTCTTGTCTGATCGTGAGCAAAATAGTCACCTGTCCAAGATCTTCACATCCTCTCTTTCCTGTGGGAGCTCATAGAAACTCAGCTCGGTGTTGTTCACTAGAGACTTCCAGATAAACTCTTTGGTATAGCTGTCGAGTTTAAGGGGAAACTTGGGCTGCGCATTTTTAAGTCGTATCCAGAGACTGGGGATAGTTATCCCGTCCAGTCCCTCCAAAGCCACTTCATCCGTTACTATGCTCAGCGCATCCATGGTACGCGACTGCCTGGGCTAACGCTCCCAGCTAGCTAAGATGCTATGTCATAACTGACTTTTCAACGGACCGAGTCGTCCTCAAAAGGTAAAAAGGTTCACCGGATATTAAAGACAAACCACATAAATAATTTCTTTCAAATAGTTGTACACAGAAGTTAAATAATATTGTTCACAAAATGCTTGTTTACAATATGTCCGTGCTACTACGTCCGCTCCTATTTGTGTACGTCATAATTGAACTTTGACCCCACGCTGTGCGTCTGCTCGGCTGAATTAAACCCACATGATGGCAATGTAGTGCATTTTGGTCATTTATAGGAAGTTTTATCTGTGTTAAGGTGGGTATCAATATCCTGATGAATGTTTTTGATGTTCTTTTACATTAGGTATTGATTGGACTATAAAATGTTGTACATCCATCCTCAGCCTCTGGATACGTCTTAAAAAATACACAGCCCAAAGTTTCCCCTTAAGCATTCATTCCACTCTGAATCACTCTTGGCACGTTTCTGGATGTTGGTGTGGATACAAACCCTGTTTCCATCCTTTTATCGTAGGAGCAGGTAAGTGTCAGGAATAAATGCTAATCTCAATTTGTCGTGGTCCTTTGGAAGGCCATGACAGCCTCCAGCCAGTAGATGGTGAAATGGACTTTGTTTTATGGCTGGAAATAACTCCTGCTTGCCCTGCATGTTTCAGATTTTCCCGACAGAAAACCTGACATGAATTCTAAAGGGCAGTCTTAGTGGTAAACTGTAACATTTTCAATAGTATCTTCTCTTTTATCTTATAGATGATTCAATATTTTAAGCAGCAGTTATGTGTGTTATTTTCAATTTCCAAAACTGAGACTGGTTTAACTATAAAATCAAATATGAAACTGCAGAATCAAATCAAAGAGCATAGATGGCGCTTAATTTTTACCCTAAAATAGTATATGAGTTTAGTCTTGTGTGTGTGACAGTAGGATATTATATGTGAGACCAAGTATGAAGTATGCACTCTTATAGATATACATTTAATGATATTTAACATTCAAAATTATTCAGCTTCAGCTTAAAAGGCCATTGTAATATTAGCATTATTTTTCCCTGAATCAACTGCATTTAAAATGAATTAATCAGATTATATTCAAAAGTGCAATAAGATTATGACGCAGAATAAAAATGGTTGAAATTCTTACTTGTTTACATTGATCTGTACATACAGAGCATTTTGGCATTAAAATCAGTTGGAATACATTCCATTAAAATTCATATCAAGGTAAAAAAAAGGTCAAATTAATCTAATCTGAAGCCCAAATATGTTGTGTTGAAGGGGTCATATGTTCTTTGAGAGCGCAGAACACCATTCCAATAACAAAATTCAACATGATTTTTTAGACTTTTTTACAGTATATTCAACACAAATGGGTTTTTTATTAAGTTGTGAAATATTAATCTACAATAATGGATACGTTTTTAAAAAAGCTTAAAATTCAATTGAAAATATTAAATTAGTACAACTGATTCTTTAAGTTAAACCTAAATATGATGAGCAGGCGTGAACACACACATTCAAACAAATGCTGGCTCACCGTCTGTTCGAATACGGACTCATCACTGTTGTTATCAGTGACACTGTCAAAGTCGAATCATCTTTACAATATGTTTGGCAAAAGAGGGGCTTTAACAAATGTGTGCGCATTTAAGTATTTGAATTAAAAAAAAAACATAAGAAAGGTTTATTCAACATCTTTATTATGAAGTACCTTTTTAAAAGAAATGTACAAGTGGAACCAGCACGGTGACATCTGGCACTGAAAAACAGAAACACCATGAACATGTGGAGCAGATCCAAAGACGCGTATGAAATGATAATGTACATATTTACACCACAGGGTTGATCCAAACAGAGCTGAGAAAAAGGCATGACTGCCGCTAAACACACGTGGACCGACAGAAAACAAGTTACAACAAAAGCAAAGGCTGCTCAGATAAAAATCATTTGAAAGATAACATAATAAAAGGCACTGTGTTTCACGCAAAAAAAAAACAAAAACACAAAAAGCAAAAAAATAAAAATAAAAACCGGGCAGCAGATGAAGTCGTTCCGTTCATCACGTCAGGAAACTTTTGAGAAGTGTTACCATTCAAATGTCAATAGGTTTCTTAACAAAATAGACGGGATAATCAGAGAACCCATAAACAGAAACATTAAAACAAACAAAATAGATAATTCAACTCATCTAGAAAACATTCCTTATAAAGAACATGCTCGATGATTACTAAAATGATTTCTTTTAATAAACAAATACATATCTAAATTTTATATTTCCATATTGAAGGCATTGATGGTTTGGAAGGACAAACATGTTTTCTGATGCTTCTCTTCCCTTGCTGGGCCAAACCCAGGACAAACTGTTTTCGACATTCCTGCAAGACTTCTTTGTTTGACGAGCACATTCAATTAACCGGATAGAGAACAGGCAACAATCAGGCCGACGGCTCGAGATCAATACCGAAGACGAGATGCCTCTTACCCAATTAACAAATTCCTTTTAAGGACGTGGGCAAAGTGGAAAAAAATAAAAAAAGACATTCAGCTTACATAGCTGGTGTGTCAGTGCGCTGCTGGCACTGTGCTTAATGATTTTCTGGCACCGAGGCTTTTTACTGCAGTATAACACAGATACGAGCAGTTTAACAAGTGATACATTTTTTAAAAATGTGCTTTTTTTTTTGTTTGTTTCTTTCCTTGATACTGACAATAGTTAGATTAAATTACCTAAAACTCTCGTGTCTCCACAATAAATATGAAGCCTCAACCTGCAGTGTTAGCGACAGCCAAAATGCCGTCTGGTGCCGACCAAACTCAATAAAATCAGCAGCCTGACGGCACATTTCATCTTCTTCTTAACACGTCTGTGGAGCTGGGCTTAGTGCTTTACAGTATACGCTCCGACGGGAAAACTGATCACGCTCTCTGTTCGAGGCTATGCGTCTACAGTTACTGTAAAGATAACCTTTCAATAGTTGGTCAGACAAAAGCTGGTTTTACACAACAGAGGTGAGTGAAAACTGGCGGAACGCCATACAGACTCACTTGTTAAAAACAATTAATATATAATAACGCTAACAAAAAGCAAAACAAAACAAAAATACCCCGCTATAAATACATCCGAACAGCCTTAACCAAGTTTATTTGGATGGTAAAAAATATCAATTTCCTTGTTTCATTTCTTTCCTATAAACTGAGAGCTGCTGGCTTTGGCTTCATATAAACTTCTTAGATGAGAGAGCTGGATGTGTTTGAATTTGGGGGGACTGGTGATGACGAAACATCTCATACTGGTGGGCTCTGCGTAAACCGGTGAAGGCATGTAGTACCCACATATGACGCTCTTTGGCTGAGTTCAGGCATACGAGAGGGACGCGCGCTTTCACACTCAGGGACACGCTTAACAGGCCTCTAGAGGGATGGCACTGGCCGGGCGTTCGACACGCGGGCTTCGGACAAAGCAGAAAAAATACGAGAGAGGACAAGACACACCTGTGTTCGAAAACTAAACATAACAAGAGATGTAGAGTTCTGTTTGTGGAGAAGAAGAAACAAAACAAAACAAAAAAGTTAGCTGCTAAAACAAAACTCCACAGTTGAAGGTCAGAAGTGGCGTTCTGCGTTGTGATCTAATGAGGAGAGACAAACTGGCTGCCCTGACATGACGAATCGGCTACCTTCAAAACATAACACAATAATACAATATTGAGATATGACAAAATTAAGCTGCTGTAATAATAGTACCTGCCTTGTACATATACAATTCAAATAAAATGAAAACAAGTAGCGAGGATACTTGTCTTATCAAAAATATGTAGCTTTGGTAAACAATTAATGCAGAGAACTGTTTGTTAGGATATGTTGACGCGAGAAATCACTGTGTGACGTCTGCAAATCGAGGGTGGGCGAGTTTCTCTGTTTTGAGGCCATGAAGTCAACGGGGGGGAGGAGCGGGATGACGCTCCGCTGCCTCATTTCTTCCGTCCTCTCTAACCCCCCCCCGTCATCAGCTGATGAGGAACAGAAACAGCTAAAAGGCAGCTGGGCTCCAGACAGGAACGAAACCGCTCTCCTCGACTGTCCCGAGCACCGGTTGAAGAGTTTCCGTGGTAATGTAGCAGCATTGTTATGGTTCTGCGGAGGACGGGCTCCCCCAGGGCAGAAGTGGAAGACTACGTTATCCTCTTTCCTTCCAGAGGTCCCCTCACCCTTTTTGCCATCCATCGCAGCGGAAGTGGAAGACTGGTCAGACATCGTTTTTACAGCCCCTTATGAAGCCCCGCCGGAGAGACGGGACCGGTGAAATGTTTTGTTCTCTTGCTCCACATCTGCGTCACATGGCCGAGCCCCTGTACGTTGTGAGGCTTTGATCCAGGCCGCAACGCCAATATCCGTTTATCCGTTGGGAAAAAACACACTTCCGCCTCCTTAATACTATGCAGCGCCTTCTCATACCTTGCCGAGTCCATCTTTCTACTTCCCGACGATTCGTTTGTCACCGGCGGGTTTTTAACCCGCCCGGCACCGTTCCTCGTCATCGCCTCTCGTCAAGTTCCGTTTTGTTTTCCCCCCCCTTCTATTCACAAGTCTCAGTCGACCTTCTCGACTTTCCCTACAATCTTCTCCTCGAAGATAGGCAAGATGGCGTCGTCGTCCCGCACCTCCTCGAACACCACACCACAGTCGAACTCGTCGCTCACTTTCTTGAAGTAAAACCTGCATGCAGAGAGGGGAGACTCGTGAATAGCCCCGGATTCTCCCCCACGACCACGCAGTGCTCGTCTCTTTGAATGTGCGGCGTGCTCTAACCTGTAGTGGCCCTTTTTGGTAAGCAGCTCCTTAAACTGGCCCAAAGTCACAACGCGACCTTTGACTGATGTGCGGTACGGGATCGGCTCTCCACAAAAGTAGTACGCAACCGTCATGTTCTCGCACACCTGCCGCTTCCCAGACTTATGCCTGGAAAAGAAGGTGGAAAGCATGTCTCAAAAAACCGAACACGTGCACACAAAACAACTGGGACAGACGTGCTGGATTGATTGATGTGAACTAACCTGGGCTTCGCCTGCAGGAGCGCCGCTCGCCTCCTCTCCTCCTCCAGCCTCCTTCTAGCCTCCTCCAGCTGGGTGAGGGGGTTGGGGGCTGGGTTGGGAGGCATAGCTGGGTCCTGGATGAAAGGGTGCGAGGGCTGGACCTGGGTGGACGAGGAGCCGGGGAGAGCGGAGGGGACCGTGGAGGGGTTGTTCCGCAGCTGGGCCGAGACCCACGGGTGCACCGCCCCCGGCCGCTCCACCGAGGTGGGACGCGGGGACTCGCTGCTGGCCCCCGTCCTCCTGGAGCTGCTGGTGCTGCCACTGAGGAGCAGAGGAGACAATGAGGAAGGCGCCGAGAACAGAATTTCGGAATAAATGAGTGAGCAAAAGGCTTTAAATGAAAAAGACACGGGGAGTGAAGTGGAAGTGCCTGGAACAATAAGATATGGAGGCCAATTCGAAGTTGTTTTCACACGTTAACACTGAGATCAAACTCTGACATGGCTGTTTCCTTTACAGCCTTTTTTTTGTGTGTGTGTTGATACGAGGACAGTATGCATCTGTAGGAGCTCATAGCACCCGGGTCTGAGCAGAAGGTTCAGACTCCAGTACACTGTCTGACAGCATGGCACAGAGGATAAGTTGTAAGGAGTAAGACATCTACTCTGCATCTTTCTGTATTTAGTATCTTTAAAAAGGAAAAGGAAAAAAAGAAATCACTTGGAACCTCTCTGTCCAACATCTTTCTCGATCCCACTTGTTCTCTGTGACCATGACCAGCAGCCATGCTTTTACTGACCCGTGAGAGCTCTTCCTCTGTCGATCTCCCTCCATCATCCACTGAAGAATCTTCTGGTTCCTCTCCAAATCCTCCATTGGTACTTGTGTTTCCACGCCGCGCCCGCTTTCGTCACCTTTTCCTGAAGTCTCCGACGTCTTTTTGCAACCTCTCCGTGATAGTGTGCTGCCTTTACTACTGCAGGATCAACGAAACATAAGACGTAAACCGATTGATCGGAGTATATGGCTGCTTACGTTTTGCTGCAGGTTGGACATGAGGGCCTACCTGTAACCCATCCCCTCAAGTGTGCTGGCTCCGGCTCCATCAGCGTAGTTTCTTCTGCCTGTGTACTGATTGGCTGGGTCTCCGTTCCACAGGAAGTTGGCCTGGGACCGAGAGCCCGTCTCCTCCGGCCCTTCTCTTCCTCGGTGGTGGTACAACTGCTTATGGTGATGTATACCTGGGACAAACGAGGAGGTGGGAATTGATGACAGCTCTCCTTAAAGGCACCAAAAAACACGGACCATTGACGATACAGCCACTAATCAACAAGACACGCTTTGATGAAATCTTTCTTCAAGGTTTCAGCTTCATAAGGAACGCAATCCAACAAAATATTATTATTATTTTTTTAAATCAGCTCTTACCTTTGACCCCCGCTGCGGGCAGGCTGTGGCCTCCCCCTCTGTGTGGGGGGTAGTGAGGTGGTCCAATTCCTCCATCGGGTGAGCGGGATGACTTGGGAGGAGTGTGCCGGCCCGCTCCTCCTAAGGTGCTGTTGGCTGCTCCCGGCGACTGGCAGCCCGGCGTCTTCATCACCCGCTGTACGTGCTCGTCCAAAATGGATTCGGGGTCGTCGTCGTGGGAGTCCTCCATGGCAACCAGGCCGCCGTAGGTCACAGCTGCCCCTGTGCTAGCAGTGGTCTCTGAATAACGGGCGCCGTATAGAGGTGGAAATGACGTGGGGAGGGGGAGTGGTATGGTGTGAGAGGAGAGGGAGGTTGTCATGGAGATGTCAGCATCTTCCCCTTCTTCTTCCTGTTGAAAACAAAGACGTAAACAATACTGTAAACTACCATAAAGGCATAATGTATGCCACTGGAGAGCAGAAGCTATACCTTTCACACAGGAGAGCTTTTTTTCTTTCGTTAATGGAAACATGCATCAGACTCAGGCCTCAAACAATTATGTTTATGTTTATGCATTTGGCAGACGCTTTTATCCAAAGCGACTTACAGAGTAGACACAATAATACATTTCTCATCACAATGACAATAAACTTTATAGAACAGAAACACTGATCAGAGTCAGTGGTGAGATAGAGATAGAGGTAGAGGGGCTACAAAAGGAGCTGTGGGGGGGGTAGAGGTACGGGTTAGGGTTAGGATAGGAGATGCTCTTTGAAGAGGTGGGTCTTCAAGAGTTTCTTGAAAACAGACAGGGACTCTGCTGTTCTTGTGGAGCTTGGTAGGTCGTTCCACCAATTAGTGTCGTCAGCGTACACTCACCAGTCGCACCCTCTTCAACCTCTCCTCCAGCCGTTCCTCAGCCTCTCTCTCTCTGAGCACGGTCTCCAGCCTGCTGATGAGCTCCGCTGCGAACCTCTCCGGCTCTACGTGGATGTCCTTTGGCATTCGATGTGTGCGCTTAACGATAGACACAAAGATTTCGTCACTGATTGCAATGGTTCCTACATCTGCCTCCGAGGTTTCCATTTCAGATGCTCAAAAAGTAAAAAATGACCAAATCGGAGGACTGAGGAGAAAGGGCAGTTTTCTGGATACAAATAAAAAGAAGTCTGGTAAGACCAGCATTGTGTCCCGACTTCTATACAGGATGATTAAACAACTGTTGGCTTATTCTGAAAGAGAAACCGCTCTCGGTTAAATCTTCTCACTGGACTTTGATCAGAGGACACACCGACTTTCCAACTGTGAGGGAAACCCCTGTTCATAGTTATAAAGCCAGAAAGAGATAAAATCTGTTTTCAGATACAGCTCTAGTTGTTGTGTTATCAAACTGCATTGTGTCTGCAACGACACCATAGAAAGGTGGACATTTACAACAAAAACAGACTCGTAAACGCCATCACGGCGTCTCGATTGAACGCAGGCTTGATTGTGTTTCATTTTCGTTGCAATTGCGGGCTCTGTACTCACAGGTATATGAGGTAGGGGCACACGGCCGTTGGCTTTGGCACTTTCATGCATCTCTTTGCGATGCCGGTTCCGATATTTGTATGGAGGAATACCATCTCTGCGGGAACACAAAAGGACGAGTCAGCACAGTTCTTAACCATTCAGAGGTGTCACGCTGTTACTGGGCATGTTCGTGTTCAGTGGCTGCCTTAACCAAGGTGTGTGTGTGTGTGTGTATGTGTGCGGTGTGTACTTACACGCTGCTGTCGGTCAGTGACAGTGTGTCTGCGTCACTCGACATGCTCTGCTGCTCGCTGTCATTGGCACTGGTTGCCGGGGCACGAGCGTAGCCCATGTTTGCGTAGTATGGGTTTACCGGCTCCCTCCACGGCCTGAGGAAGGACGGAGACTCCGTGAGCCTTCGCTGCCAGCGTTAGTGTGATAATAACGCGCCGAACCCGAGGCCAGCGCGCTCTGCTCCACAGGCTGGGCGGCACTCACCTGTACTCCCTGCTGTCCGGCCTCCTCCTGTTGGTGGTGGCCCTCTGGGGCGCCGTCTGCATCAGCAGGCTGTGAGTCAGCCGCCCAGCTGGTGTGTCTCCGCACTCCTCGTCTTTCTCGTCCTCCGTCTCCCTCACCCCTCCTCCCCCTCCACACCTACGATCACATTAACATTCGATATTCAATCAGACACATTCCAGCGCGCACAAAAAGCACAGAATTTAACGGGCAGATTCTCACGACGGATTGTGAGAACGTTTCACAAATAATCCCTATGGGGATGGAATTCATGTAGAAAGCTGAGCGGTTGACAATAATTCGGCAGATTTACGGTTTAATTGTTCCAGACATCAAACGGAGGCCTTGTGAAAGACATAAGAATATAGAGTCGGGCTCATCTCACCTCCACTCCTCATCCTCAGCAAGTGTAGGCAAGTACCCCGGCACAGGTTTGGCTGGCCCTGATGAAGGGCTCAGATCACTGGGATTAGGCTTGGGGCTCTCTCCTCCTGTCCGCGTGTACTCCAAATACAGATCCGACTTGAGGAACAAAGGGTAGGTGTTCTCCTCCATCATGGACTGGATCTCTGTCTGAGCCTGGGATACACACAGTGGTCACACACGTGGGCCCGCGAGTCAGAGGCTGATCCCATTTTCTCACTTGACTCAGCTCACTCGTAAATGCCGAGATGAGTGGATTCAGAGCTGTTGACATGACTCTTACCTCGCAACGGTTCTCAACTAATACTCTTACAGACAAGCGCGAGTTGAGCTACAGTTAGAAACGTAGAAACGTAGAAACGCTTTAAGAAAACGTTCAACAAGGGGTCTGCCTTTCTCTGTGGGAGCCCACTATACGTTCAGCTGCGGCTGAATTCTCCGCACATGCGGTTAACTGAATAATTTCAGCTCATGACGTCGCAGTTATGATATCAGGATCTAATCAGAGCAGGGCAACAGTCTGGAGATGCTCTGGGCAACCATGAGCTGACACAAAGACTACGTCGCTCTGGTATGTTCAGTCATTTTACAAATGAAAAGAAAAGAAAAAAACAACAACAAGCACAACAGTTTAGCTCACACAGAGCTGAGCGTGTATGTTGTCTATGTAGGATGTGTGGTTCATATTACAGTGCGGCTAAAATGGCAGCTTTGAAGAAGAAGGAAAAGGAGACAATGGAAGAAAAAAAGAGTGATGTTACTGAAATAAATTGCATTAAATAGTGGTGTTTTCATTTTTGTTCGGTCAAAAATGACCGTCTTCAGCTTTTTTAAAAACATTCAAATGTCGAGTATACATTGTTACTGCTGCTCATACAGATCAAGTACAACCAATTACAAACATAGCCTGAATTTCCGCAGCCACCTGTCCAGTGAGTACAGAATCCATATGTTTACAGAGGGTTCTGATTTGTCTTTTTTGATTCAATGTTCCTAATGTCTTCAATCAGGAACACCCTCCACAGTGGCTTGCGTTTGTGTGCAATTTACCGCTGATGAATGGAACTTTTCAACCCTAAAAGAACAGTGACTGTCATCTTCCACTGATGCGTGCGTCTATCAATTTGGGTGATCTCAAATGTTCAGTCGTGTGCTGTCTGGAAAACTACACGTAAACATTAGCTCGTCCCACCTGGTCGGCTGACTGTTAAAGGGGGGCGCCAGGCGGGTCGGCACCTCGTTAAAACCCAGCTGATACACCCAGAACTGCAGAATTCCTCTCATTTCAGACATTTCCAGCAACTTTTTACCCCTGCCCTAAAATGCAACTCCCTGGGAAATAACATTCCATTGTTCCGATACACAATCTGGGCCATCTCAGTTTTTTCTGCAGCACGAGCAGTCGACCAATCATGTTTCCTGCTCCGGGAAGATTCCTCAAACCTCAACGCCTATCTCTGTCCTACTCCGCATGGGCCTATCATGATCAATTCTAATGCAAGAATCATACATCAACACAAACATGCACCTTATTTTACAAACTCACAAAATACCTGGCCTGTTTTCAAAGCCTCTCTGTCACCTGCAGAAACATCCTTGCCTGATCTATGTTGACTTTTAGATTGTCGAACCAGAAGTAAGCTTTAATTCCCTCAGTTCTACGCATAAACCCTGAGAGGCTTATAATGCTCATGTGCAAGCAAGATGTGAGGTGAAGTGGGGTGGGGGGGAATGTGTACAGGGCTGCCAAAGCCCACTGTCTAATTTTTTGGGTGTCGTGTATCATCTTGCAAACAGATGCAGACACAACTGATTTTCAGTTGTGTCCCATGTCTACATGAAAATCTACACCTTATCAGATTCCACTCATTCAGCACAGCTCAACCAAACCATGTCAGTGTTTGAAGCACGGCCTGCATCCTCCGCTGGCCTAACGTAATGCAACATTCGTGACTTTTGACATACTGTTGGCAATAATCACCTGTTCGAACATGGCGGGGTCTGTATGAGGCTTTCCCACGCAGTCTCGGATGAAGCTCTTGGTGGCTGCTTTGATCTGCCTGGAGACAATCCCGCTCCCATCCACTATGTACTTCCTGTAGATGGCCTTGGCCAGCTTGGCTCTCTTCTCCTGGCTCGTCTTCCTGAACCCCGAGCAGGCGAACCAAAAGTCTAGAAGGTCCGCACACCCTTCCTGCCTCAGGAAGTTTCGGAACAGCTGGATGCCTTCCTGGTCATCTAGGAGAGAGTGCAGGGACTCGGCCCACTTCAGATACGGTGGAGTTGGCGACGCCGAGCCCTCAGGTTCATATCCCAAGTCCAGATCGGGGCGACGCGGGGTCGCAGACGACGACGACGGCGTGTAACTTGATAAATCCCCCATTTTAGAAGATGGAGGATAGCCTAGGCTTTGCGAAAGGGTGTTTGGACGGGCGTTGACTGACTGGACTGGGGGATCCAGATCAGTTCCCTCCTCACCGGGGACCGGAGGTCGCGGGGCATCTTCGGTAAAGTGGGTAGGGCCGCTCATAGAGGCCACAACCCCTCCACCGCCCCTGTATCCAATCCCAAGTAATTCTCTGACAACACTCATGTCTCTGATTGCACAAGGCAGAGGTCAGACGTTCCCCTCTGGCGATGATTTTGCTGGCGAACAATTCCCCCTGGAATGGAAACAGGAACAACAGTTAGCCGCAGCAATGCCAGTCCGCACAACAGAAATAAACAGCCATTGTAAAAATCAGAATGACCAACTCTTCTTTCACCCCCTATGCAGAGTCAGACCACCAAAGTAAACACAAACTCACACGGACATCCGCTCTATAACAGTCGGAAAAAAACACAGAACTAAATCAGAGGACAAACGCAGATGCAAAGAAACCGGCATGTGTTGGTCAAACCCAACGGAAATTGATCGGATGCTAACATGATGCATGATCTCGCCTTCAAAAACATTTAAGAGGCTCTCACATACCGTCATCGACACTGAAACCGAGTCTTCAGACTGACTCGAAAACAACTGAACACTACCTAAGCTAATGCAAACTCAAGTTCATCATAAAGTTTGGCTCGTCCGTTGATCAACCAGCGACCTCACTCGTGCTAACACTCCAAAAACTTTCACTTCGTCAAGCCAAATCTCACCCTACACACAATCAACTGGTGTGAACAAGCTAAGACAGCTAGCTAGCCTCGTAGCAATGCCACCAGCAATGCCAGCGCTTTGAAGTGAGAATCTCATTCATCTTGGCCTGCAAAGGAGGTGGGGGATGGGTACAGCAACAAACTCTGTAGCCACATAAGACGGGCCTGCGAGCAAGAACACTTCAACATAACCGTGGAGTGCTACTTTACCCCTGCCGGGCCAACTCAGACCGAAACAAGGCCAACTTTCTGAGCGGTTAACTCAAACGAACCCCCCCCCCCCCTGGTGTGAGATCAAACGAAACAAGAAAAAAGCGAGGACACGTTTTCCACTCCGGTGGCTGCAGCGCCAGCTAGCTCTGGCGGCTGGGCTAGTTAGTTAGCTAGCTTACTAGCTGGCTAGCTTAGCTATGGGTGTTTTTTCCTCCAAAAAGTGTAGTCCTACCGTCTCTGAAAGCCCGTCCCCCGTATTCCGCTGCATTGGGGATGCTGGCGCGAACAACGTGCTCCCGAACGCGGCATAGGGATGGCGAGGAGTCACTAAACGGTCATGAAAAATAGCCCCGTCGCCTTGCCCTCAACTCCCCATGGTGGTTAGTTTGAGAGCAATAATACAGAGCGAGAGGCTACGTGCGTGCACGGCGACTGCATGCGGAATGAAGTACGTTCGCAGATCTGAGGGGGATAGACACGACTCTGAGCATCAAGTGGCAGGAGGAGCTCAGCCCGGAGAGACATTCCTTCGAAGTTTTCTCAAAGAAAAAGTGGCAATCAGACGTGGGTCTGAAAATGTAACTATGAACTTAATAACTTCATATTACACGGTAATTATTTATAATATAATTAAGATGATAGGCATTTTTTTTAAAAAGTCTTAAATGTATACCTTATGGTTATAGAAATATCACACTACGAACAAAAATAGAAATAGAAATGTCAATAGAAAATATTTCATAATATAAGCATATATATATATACATAAAAGGACACTAAAAGAGTGGTATGTACATTTTACAATATGTTCTTTAAAGTTATAGATTCTGCTACATGTAAAAAAAAAAAGTCATGATAAAGAAAATTAATACAAAACATGAGAGGAGTACTAATTCAAACTTTTAGCATTTCAGTTTCTGCCTCAGTATATGGAAATGATCAACATCAATTAATCATTAAAAAAGAGGTTTCTTGAAAAATGAATTCTTTTTTAACAGGTAGTTTTTATATAAATGGGGAAGTTTTCAGAATTTAATAGGTGACATTCATTAAGGAAGTATTCTCAATTGTATCAATTATTTTTCAATGTAATCTGAACTGGCTATGCAGCAATATCAGGTTATCGTCATTATGTGCAACCTGTCACTATTCGTCCAAACACCACTGCAGTGCATGAGCAAACAGCATAGAGTAACTACCAATATCTAACATATTTAGTTATTTTTCACTAAGGTGCTGATATTTAAGAGGCATTTTTGAAGTTAAGTTTCATTTAAGAGAAGCTATTTGGAATTGTATAAATGAGTTGTTCCATTTTCTGCATGATTCTGCATTTTTAATGATTCATTTCCCCTGTAAATCGTATTGCCTTTGGTCATAAACATATGGCGGTTGCAAATATTCTCACATTTTCTCAGAATTTATATGGTACAAAGTGCTTTAAATGAGGGAGGAGTTGCATAAGGAGTATGGTGCAATGTCGACTATGAATTACACCGCTGACCAGGTTATCTTAAGCTTTATCAGCAGGCTGTGACTGGTGATTTTTTTTCCAAACTCACATCCTCTGGCCAAGTAGTCCTACTAATATGCACTTACGCTCATGTATGAGCCACAGCTCTGAAAGGCTTTGAAATCCTTTACATGGCAGGCTTATGCCAACACCTTGTAATTCTAGGTTACAGGATTTTCAAACGCACACACGTTTTATCAGTTAATGGATTGAAAAAACAAGAAGATTGATCCATATTAGTTGCACATTGCAATAATTCAGTGGAATTATATTAAATTATTTGAGTGGCGGTTGTGTGTTTGTATAACATTAAAACAACTATCCTTCAGTTTCTTATTGATATAGATGCTGAAGTATAAAGTATCAATATATCAATTTGTACATATAAGTAAAATATACAAATATCTTTATATTTGTTGGCTTTTTGTTGCTGTTTTTTGTTTTTGTTTTTACAAAAATGTCCTCTCCAGCTGTCATTAAGATTACAAGCAGAGTTTAGCTGTCATATCGGTTCTGTTTTCCACAGTTCTATGTCAAAGTGGCGAAAAATTGGCTCAACAGCGCCCTCTGCGACAGGGACCGGTCATTGCACGACATGACAATCGCAACGTAAACGGAGTCTTTCAAAAGACTTTCATCAGAACTTCTCTCTTGCATCTGCAATAACTCGATCGGACAAACACGCTGCCATAAAAAATAAACGGAGATAAATCATTCGCACGATCTCAAACGAGCAAGATGAAGGCAGGAGCAGAACTGGTGCATCAGGCAACATGCACCGGGTCAAGATCCCTTTGCTCCTTCAACCTTTATGAGCGATGGAGAAATAAAAAAGCAACCAAAAGGTTAAGACGGTGGCTCACCTCTCAGGCTTTGAACGGGTCCCCAGGTCCAGCAGCCTGTATCTTCTCGGACTTACAGAGGAGACAGAGCACGCCGCTGCCGCCACCTGAGCATCCTCCCTGTCACTCTCCTCCACCGGACTGTCAGTCATTCACAGGCACCGAGCTGCCCGCAGATTGGAGGGAGGGGGAGAAAGAAAGAGAAAGGTAATCTGACATTAACGAGCATGGGGAGTGAGTGGAGTTCTTTTTTCTATGTTAGAGCATGCACATCCCTAATAGTCCCTAAATGGAGCTTTCTCTACTGATTTGCTCAACACAAGCACGTTTCTAAAAAATGTATTAAACATGAGAAATTTGCCAGTAGGTGTTTTTTGTCATGTGACTTAGCTTAACATGTTATTAACATGTCTCTCGTGGAGCTCTTTTGCCAAATCAAAAGAAGCTCATGACCCCCACTTGAGTGAAATGAATCTTTAAGAAAAAAAAAAGCAGAAACAAAGATAAGACAGTACTGATTCCCTGACAACAATCACGTACAGATACAGACCACACTCACCCAGATCTATTGCGGTACAGTACAGTAGTACGCCTCACCTGCCCAGCTTTAACACCTGAAGCATGGAGTTTGTACTGGGAAAGTTAATTAGTGACTAAATAGGACATGCAGGTGGTTTTTGATCTGAGTGTAATCAGGAACTAAGGGAAAACTCCAAGTAATAAAAATCCAGGTGGGCACATTAACATTTTAAAAAATTGACAACGACACCAATGACAGTTGCAATTATCATCACATTCGAAATAAAAATTATTAAAGGCGACGTATTCGTATTTGGAAAAAGTTTCCAAATGTAATCTTTCCCCCCCAAACACATCGTTTTCAGAGGCTCACCATGGCTCTTGTCAGGCTGGTTGTCCCACTGGCAAGAGATCAGGATCCGGTGGCTCAGGTGAGGTCCAGGCACTTGTCCTCATCTCTGTCCAACCCTTGATGGACCTGTTCTCCATGACAACCTGAGGCTGGAGCATAATGGTGGTAAATAACAATAACAGGACATGTAAGGGAACTGACTGTGCAATGGAATTGATTTTGGGTCTTTGGCTCCATCCAAAAACACACAGATTCATCAATGTGCTAACCTCCCGAATCCCAGGTTCGGGATTTAAAATTCTATACAAAGACACAGATAAAACAAATAAAACAGAACTGAGAACAAAAGACAAGCTGTGATGCCCTCAATGGCATCAATGACAAAGAGAAAGTGTAATCTAAATGTTAACTGTTGTATTTTTTAGACAAGTTGCACTCTTAAAGCAGAACTTTTTGGGAGCAAGATGGCCGACTTGGCTTACCAACAGTGCAAGCAAAGGTGAGAAATTCAAATAAATTTCTCTAATCCACTGTGAAATCACAGTTAATAAAAGTTAAACCGATATTTTAAATACTGAAGTTAAGCATTTGGAGGGAGAAGTGACCATATATGGACAAGCTTGGGACATGGAGGTGGAACCAGAATTGGACAAAAGTAAGTCCCTCTGATATGTAAATCAAGTTTATTTTCAGATCAGAAATGAATGACACCATGATGTCTAATTATTGGCTCAGTTATTCAGCGGAAAAATGGAAACTTTTTGATTTGGAGATTAATTGGGCCAGAGAAGTTCTGGGTTCAGTAACCAAGAGAAAGTTGGTGATATTAGTTTAAGGTCATCAACAATGGCTTCCCGCCTGCCAATGTGTGACTCCGTTCAGATGAGTATAACTGAACTCTGACTTGATGGACTCAAGTGTTACTTAAATGTGCTCTGTGTGTGTCCAGTCTGAGGTAAGTACATGCGTGGGCAGTGAAAAAATAAATCAATGGATCTCAAATACGTCAGTCACCATGGCAAAAGGAAAGTAAAAGGTAACTGCTCAATTTTAATCCAGCAGAGCTAGAAATATAAATGTGAACTAGTATAACTGACAATTCTGCTTTGCTCATGTATTTTTGTAGATTATTGTACATAGAAAAATATTTTAGAATTTTCACCCTAATTCTGAGGGAACAAATTTGCATGACAAATGCTTAAAATGAAAAATTTAACATATAAGACACAGTTTTTGTGAACCTGTAAAGTAATCAACTAACCATTTTAGATGATTTTGGTGGCTCTCAGTTGAAAATAACGCGGTTGTAGGTTCCGGCTGTACGTTTTTATCTCACAATTTATCAAGCCACATCACGCATTATCAATGCTTCAATATATATTTTTTACACCTTTTGCCTAGGTACAATCGTTTCTCACCATGACTCCTGGTAAAAAACGTTGTGGTCTACAAGACTTTCACCTTGAGCTGAATTTGCGCTTAAAACTTACAGTTTTTAAGTGCCTTTGAGCAAATAATCGGTGTGAAATTTTTCAGTCTGAGATCATGGCTTTGGAGGCTTTCAGAGCGCAGGACTGAAGACGGCCAGCAGGTTGTGCAGAAAATGACGACACGCCTGACTGGCAGACTTTTAAAACAGAGACCAACACACTTCATTATGGAAATGTATTCACATTACTTTGGACAATATTCCCAGTGTTCGACACAGACTCATAATCACTTGTACACACACACACACACACACCCACACACACACACTCAGAGCACCTGCATACATTCGCAGCTTCCTGTGGCAACAGGCTGGTGTTGTTGCCGCCGTTGCACGGCCCCCAGAGACAATGAGGGGAGAGGGAGGGAGACAAAGAGAGAATACTGACGAAGATGAACTTGACCTTTATGATGTCTTGGTGAGGAGGGGTTGGGGGCATGTTGCTACTTATGAATCTATAATGAATCTTCGCCACGTATGTGTGTGTTGTAAGAGTCTGAGCTCTTCGCTGAGGAAAGGTCATCACACAAGGGGGTGAGGTGGGGGGGGGTAACACACCTGGCCCTCTCTCACTCCACTATCTATCTATCTATCTATCTATCTATCTATCTATCTATCTATCTA